>JAFEMH010008109.1:0-63502 GCA_022495995.1 Adenophora triphylla var. japonica | reverse complement strand
TTGGAAGATTTTGGATTGAGATTTGGTACTCAAAGACCTTTTGAAGTTGAGAGTCACTTCTGCCAGAATGAAAAAGGCAGTGGACCTTTGATTTTGAAATGGATTCAAGGGCCTTAAAACTTCATAATCTGGATAAACTCAGAGAACGAAAGTTGTTCCAGACACCTTAAATAAGATTTGTGCGAAGGAATTTTCCATTTTGGAGAAGATTTGAGGGGTAAAAACCTTCTGGAAATCTCAGATATGAGATCTGGATTCCCAGAAGCTGATGAACTAGCCTCTAAAAGAAAATTTGAAAATAGGAGTTTTACTCACCCAAAAAATAAAGTAAAAATATGTCTGGAAATCTCTGGATGTTGGTTACAAAAAGTGTTTTTTAGTAAACTCCAAATTACAAGTTTATCTATGTCCAAAAATTAAGACAATGGACTGGGGTCTTGGAAAATTGCTACTGGACAGCAACTTCTCAAGAAAGAAAATATGATTTTAAGGGGGTTTTGCATCCATGCTTGTCCCCATTTCCCTAGGTTTTGGTTAGTGATCACTTGACATTTTAGTGGTGAATCAACTATGCCAAGCCATCCTTAAGTACATTAGGACTAAGCACATTTCATTTGCTTGGGAAGGGAAATTTTATCCTTTGAAATCAAGATTTGAATTGAAAATGGTTTTAGGGTTTTGAAAATGAGTTTTCTTTGCAAGAAAGTAAGAACACTTTGAAAATAATGTAGATCCTTGTAGAAGATCATCCATGGAGATAAACTTCCATGGTGATCTTCTTGGATCTTAAGACAAGAAGATGAATAAACTACATTTTTGTAGTTTGAAAATGCATGCATGGATGAGAGATTTAGGGTAAGAAGAGGGAGGTTATACCTATCTTCTTTATGTTTTTGTGTTTGAAGGCTTGGATGCAAGAGTGTTTAGGTTTGATTTGAGTGAGTGAAAGTTGGGAAGATTCAAGAGAAAAAGGTGACAATTCTTATAGAATTCTCACTTTGTTTTCTCAAGTATTTTCGCCAAATGCTTTGTGGTGTGTTCTTGTTCCTCCTTCTTTTTGTAGTGGAGGGCTCAGTTCATAGCCCTCTGAATTTTACAATCCCATCCGTTGGCGGATAGGACTGCGGCGTGCCTTGTTCATTAAAATCTTGCTCAGGGCTTTTGGACACAAGGAATAATCTTTTCTTAAAATTCAAATTAACGGCCTAGGATTTTGTTTCCGGCTCATTTCTTTTTTTGGTTTTTCTTATTTCTTTTGCTTTTTTGATTCCTTTCCTTGGTTTATCTTTTTTGGCAATCCCTAATCTACCCTTACTTGGTTAGAAATGTTAGGAATGTTAGGAATTGTTAGGAAAAATGTTATAACTTTCGTTGAATTTTCTAGCGAAAATTCTAACAAGCTCAAATTGGAGCACTTACGGTATTCGGCTACCTGAAAGAATGACCATTTTGCCAACCTCACTGGAGATATGGAAGGCTTGTCGAACGAGATATTTGATGGGAGTCACATCCTTGAGACGAGATGTATCGGGTGTACTTGCATGTAGTGTTTCAACTTTCCCACTACCAGCACCAAACTTGCGCGAAGTCTCTTTCACTGTGAGTAATTGAGTTCGCTTCCACTGAAGCTTTACGCTACGAAATAGATGGCGTTTTCGACCTTGGAATCTTTCTTCTCTTGAGCTAGCATAGCCCCAATTCTTTGTATCATTGACAGGTTAGATATAGCAATAATGGCTTTGTCGATGAGGTGGGCGAAGAATCGAGGGATTCACGAGGTATGCCTTGATCTGTTCAAAGCGAGGCCTGACATTCTGGAGTCCATTACGTGTAGGCAATTTTTCTTAATCAACTTGAAGATCGGCTCGCGAGATCGAGGTCGGGGTTGCATTCACAAAGCGGCTTATGTACCTTGCGATCTTCCCATGAAGGATTTCACTTGATTAGTGTCGGGCGGCTTCATTTCAACTATCGCCTTGATTTTGGCGGTCTACTTGATTCGTCGTTACGTCACCATATATCCTAGCACCTTGCCTCGTCTTACACCAAAGGTGCATTTGGATGGATTCGAGTCTCATCTTTGTGGTCTCGGAGGCGGCCGAAGAATTTTCTCAAATCAACAAAGTGTTGGCCATCGATCCTACACAGTGTATTATCATGTCGTCATAGACCTCAATTTCTTTATGGATCATATCATGGAGCAGTGCATGGCGCCCTGCAGTACGGAGCCCCGGCATTCTTTAGTCCCGAACGGCATGACCGTGTAGCGGTAGGTGCCCGAGGGGTTGTGAAGGCCGTTTTGGCTTGATCCTCTTCTGCCATTTTGATTTGGTTGTAGCAGGCAAAACCGTCGACGAAGGATTTAACTTCATGGTTGGCCAGTGGAATCTACCAAAATGTCGATGTTTGGGGGAAATCATCTTTTGGTAGCTTTGTTCAAGTCTCTGAAGTCTACGCGGCACCGGATCTTTCCGTTGGCCTTGGTTACCGTTACTATGTTGTAAAGCCATGTAGGATATTCAATGACACGATGAACCACCTTACTGAGCATCTTTTCTATCTCCTCTTTCACTTGTAGGGACCATTCGGGCTTAATTCTTCTTAGCTTACGCTGCGGCTTGACTTACGCAGGTCGAGCGGTATTCGGTGATCATATGGAAGGATGAGGCCTAGCATATCTTTATAGGACCATGCGAACACATCCACGAATTCCTTTAGCGGCTCAGTTAGGGCATCCCTTTCGGTCCCTTCGAAGAAACTACCAATATGCGTCTCTTTAGGCTCTTTCGCGGTTCCCAAATTCACACTCGTCAAAATCTCTTCGGCGGCTTGGGCTCGATTTTCCTCTTTCAGGATAACTTTGCTTAAAGATTTCTTTGATATATTGTTCATTTAATGTGTCGATTCTTCATCTAGTGAATCGTTATTAAGTTTTTAGATTATTAGTTAATTCATCATTAGTTAAAGTGGCAATCAAAGGATACTCGAAAGGTGTCATTTCATTGAGAACGAAAAGGAAGTACGGCATTTGCTACGGACTCGTAGTCTTCGGGCGTAAGGCGAGTCGGACGACTCGAGACTCGATCTTAACCATGAGAGACTCGAGAGGACTTTTCCTAGATTGACACAAAGGGATGGAAGACCAATCCGAGGCTTGGTGATCATTTGTTCTTTGGTCGCGGACGGGCTGAGAGAGTTTCCCGATTCTTTAACGGCATCGATGTTAGGGGCGTCATGATTCGGGAATTATGCTTGTGCTCCCTCCTCGATCATTGCTACCATTTCTTTGGTAGTGAAATCAATCAGGTTACGGCACTGGATCTCTTTCCCCGAATAAGCATTGCATAATCGGACCATCCCAATGGGCGTCGAAAAGACTTCGTGGCTTTGGCTTTCGGCACGGTCAATTCAAACTCGGGTTTCGGACCTTCCCCGGGCGGTAGGAATTGTGGTTTGTGAGCTTCTCGAAGCTGTTCCACTAGGCTTGGCACGCCTTTGAAAGTGTACTCACTCTTCATGGTAGTGGTAGCCCGGGTATCCTGGGTAGGTCCAGAAACATTCTACGGACCGGGTTAGCTTTAGCTCTCTCGAACTTGTTGAGGCTATCTGTAGCTTTAGCCATCCTTACGTAGGAGTGGGCTCTGTGATGTTACCGGTTGTGTGGGACCCTTTACAAAGTAGTCGGCCAAATTAGGGTGAAGGGAGAGATTTAGGGTCGTCGGCCAGGGACCCTTCTGTGATAGCTCCAAATCTTTTCCTTTTGCGGTGTCCAGCGAGGAGGCCTCATATCCCGGGCCGTGGCGAGTTTTCTGTCCTTTCACCTCGATGAGCTTGTGAGTTCCTTGTTGGTGTTTCCCAGGACCGAGGCCGGGTAGATAGCTCATCTTTCTCATCATTTTCAAGACCGGAGGATTTTATCCCGGGTGATTGTCGGATCTATGTTGCAAACTTGGGCCTTTGGAGGTTCGACCGTGAAGCCTCGTTAGCATGAGGCCTTCCTCGTCATGTTTGATTTCCGAATAGGTATTCCACCGCATCCGTGCCCTCCAAGGTGACTAAATCCCCGTAAATGGTTGTCGGGTCCCCATTCGAGACGAATTTCACACACCGGTGGAGGCTTGAGGCAACCCCTTGACCCGATGCACCAAGGTCTTCCCAATAAGGCATTAAAAGTGATCGGGATGTCAATAACCCGGAATTCCACAGGTATCAATTTGCGGCCAAACCGAGGTCCAGTAGCAACTCCAAGGACTCGCTCGAGATATCGAGTCGTAAGCCTTGGATCGTGAGGGAGGAAGGCTTCAAGTCCGTAGTCTTGATATCAAGCAGGCTCGTGATCTTTGCCGAAAGAATGTTCATTCCGGACCCATTATCAACCAGACCCGAGGGAGGCGTCGTTCATCCAATTGGACCGTGATGAAGAGAGAGCTCGTTATGATCACCCCAAATTGAGGGAGGTCGAGATCCGTGAAAGTGATTATGTTCCCGTAGTGGATGTTTCCAATCAGCCGTATCACGTCATCGGGAGTAGCATCAATAGGGACCACAGGTGCGGGCTAAGCTTTCTTCCGGCTTCAGCTTGTGGGGATAGGATGAGGTGAGCATGGACCATAGAGAGATGTTAGCTCGTGTTTGCTTCAACCGGGTGAGCACGGGATCCTCTTTTCCGGGTCGAGCTTCATTGTCTTAGCATAGGGCTGGCGGTTCTCTCAGGTGCTTGATCTCGTGGCCTTCTTATCTCGCCTTGGGATTCCCTTGGAAGATTTGCCCGGATCGGGTCAACGCATTAACTTCCTCATCAGCTGCTTCTTGACTAGATTTCTTCAATGCCGCTAAGGTCAACGGGGAGCCTTTTTGGCTATCGGACATTGGGTTCTCGACGGAGTCTAGCAACGGTGAGGGGCCGAGCTGCATCTGCTCCTTCCCCGGGCGGCCCTTATAACTGCTTCCCAAGTCACGGGCCTTTGAATGCGGGGTTGTGTTGTTGCCCCTTGGATGGCCCACGTGAGCTAGGGCATCCTCGGGATTCGCTCCATGAATGCCTTGCTTCGCTCATAGTTATCATACAACAAGAGTCGTTATTGTCGGGGCTCGGCGGCTTTTCGATTTCATCCCCCTAGGTATAGTGCAGCCATTACGGGTTCCTTTCGTAATACTTTGAGGGTACGGAAATGATTATAGCACTTACGTGTGGGAGGTGCATCCGGTATCATGCCGATTTCCAGGACTTCTCCGAGAGCCGACATACGTTCGGGAAAGGTGACCTCTTTCTTGGGTAACCCTGACAAGGAGTGTTACTTTGTTCCGGGGTGGATTTGATCTGTCCATGGTTATTTTCTCATTTGGGCGGATGGGAGTTAGTTTCCCTCTCTCTATCGATCTTCGACTATCGCCCGGATCGGACGCCCGAAAACCCTTTCCCCAAAGCATGGTAGGCGTGTTGAACTCTAAGACATCCACGTGCTCGACCCAGGAAACTTCATGGCCTTCATATCCTCGGTTTCATATTCGTCTTCCGAAGTTTCTTCGCCGATAAATTAGTAAAAACTCTTTGACAACCAACCATTGTGCTGGCTCCCACGGGATCATTTCCTGAACATGATTGTTCCAGTTGATTCCGATCTCGGGGCCTCGGTAACTCTTCGCTCTCGTCATTATCATCGCTTATCGTTTGCCGTCATCTGGAATCATCTTCCCATATTACCGGGATTTCGGGTGAGAGGGAACGCCGATCGAACCCGTCAGGGGAATATGGGTGCGTGCACCGTAAATTGTCATATGCTCCCATTTTCGGAAGTGATAGTTGCGACTCGCCTTCTCTTCCCGTAAACCGTGGGAAGAGTGAGAGGGGTGGCACGTATTTGACGCCAGGTAGAATGTAGAAGGAGTCTTCCTCCTCTGACTCTTTACTTTTAATGCCCTCGGGATCGTATTCGGCCTCTCCCAAAACCAACTTGCAGAAGTGTACTAGCTCCAGATGCTCTTCGGCCTCTTTGCTGATAAGCCCCAGTACAGGCGCTCGCCGGAAGCTTTCTTGTTCAATTCTTCTCAATTGTTCTAACCATCTTGTGTAAATGGTCCTCTCATGTTTTGACCGGAATGTACCCCAGTTCTTCTGTGTATCGGCCTATCCCTTCCTCTGAGAAGTAGCGAGTTTCATATTCTTGCAGGAAATCTCTGACATGAGACCAAGGTGGGCTGATTCGTTCAATATCCTCAAGGCTGAGGGGGAATCCGAATTCAGGATCCTCGACAAGGTTGGCCATGGGTATTTGGGGACCTTCATCGGCATCTTCCTGGGCATGCAAAGGTTCTCCGCATTCAATCATATTTACCTGATTATGGTTCCTTGGCAGAGGATTTTTGACTGTATTAGGCCCTTCGGGGCCTTCCAACTTTCCTTGCTCTATCAGTCCCTGGATTGCCTTTTTCAGAGTAAAGCAGTTATCTGTTAGATGTCCATGGGCTTGATGAAAAGCGCAATACTTTGAAGTATCTACGGGAGCATTCGGATTCCTGGGTTGGAAATTCTCCAAAGGCCGCAGCAAGCCTTCTTTCACCAGTCCCCTAAAGATGTCGTTCAGAGGCATTCCAAAATTTTCGAGGTTCATGACCCGTGGTGCAGGCTCTACCGGTTTTCTGGGAGCAAAAGGAGTTGTGTTATTACATTCCTGTCCCGCGTAGTTAATCATCTCTTTGCCTTTAGCAGGAGCAGGGGCAGTATTGGAAGGAGGAGCCCGATATCTCAGAAGTGTGCAAAGCAGCTCTTGGCCGATTGTAAGCCTTTTCAAACTTAGCTGCGGAGTTAACCATGGCCCGTAAGTCTGAGTACGGGAAGTGACTGAGGGAGGCTCTCAGATGCGGTTTTAGGCATGACTGGAAGATGTCCAGTTGTTCCTCTTCAGAAGGAGGGATGGCCATTTCACTGAGTTTCAGATTCCACCACTTGTAGAAGTCCCCAACATTCTCATCGGGAAGCTGCACTGTTGTTTGTAGGTCAACTCTATTTGTTTCCCACTCCAAATTAGCCTTGTACTTTTCTGTGAAGGCGCTAGTGATCTGATCCCATGTAGCCCTGGCTTCGGGTTTTAAACGGAAGAACCATTTTAAGGCACTGGATTTCAAAGATAGACTGAAATAGTCAGCCAACTGCTGATTGGTACACCCTTTGGCCTTCATTGCCAAGGTATACGTGTCCAGATGAGTCTTCGGGCATGCAGTACCATCAAAGAGGTCCAGATTTGGCATCACGAATTTGTGGGGCAGGGGAACAATGGAGTCCGGGTCTGTAGGCCGGAAAGCGTAGATTTCGCGCGTCAACTCAAATGATCTGCGCTTTCATTTCCTTGTGTTGTTCCATGAACCAGGCCAGATGAGGGTCTTGTGGCGGAGCCGTGGCATTTGAACCGGAGAGGGGGGTTACCACTGGAGGCAGACTGGTGGATGGAATGGCCGGCCCGGGGACGTAGGTGAAAACCTGTCCTTGGGCTGAGTTACCCTGGGGAGCATGAGTAGGACCCTGAGCAAAAGGATAGAACCTTGCGGCTTGCTGTGGGTTTTCAACCGGCAAAGTGGGTGGAGGCAGTCCTGTTGTAGCCGGATAGCTTGGATTTCCAAAGTGGGGCCCATAAGTAGGTTTAGGTGCGGGCTGCTGTCCCTGACTATTGAATTGCATGGCCGGGCCGAGGCGATGGTGTATAACTCGGGGTACTGCGGTCCCTGGTGATTCTCGATGAAACCGGGATGGAGGTTTGGTAACCCATCGAACCCCGAGTGAGAAATGGATTTGTGAAAACATGGGAGGAGCAAGCTTGAGCTAACATCATTCTCGAGTGAGGGCCTCGACGGCCGTTGTGTTGTCATGCCCTCGAACTGTGCTGCGAAGGCCCGGATTGATCGGTTCCAAACTGAGGCGGGTTCCCAATTAGCTGTGGCATTCCGAGGTAACCCCAACCATGAGAAGACATTCCGTACTGATTTTGCCCCCACTGAGGAACTGCAAACTGATTTGTGCCGTCGGGCTGCGTGGATCCAGTGGTCTCTGCCGGGAGCCGGGCCGACCCGAAGATCGAGGAGCATGAGTTCTGGTAGTGGTGCCATAGGAGGTGGGTGGTGGCATCCTGGAGTAATCAAGGCGACTGAGAGTGGGATTGGCATCCTCGTCTTCTTCCACGGTGAAGGTGCCATCGGGATTGAGGCTGGCGGCCAAACCGTGGCTCTTAATAGCCTCCATAAGGCTATTCAGGTGTGCTTCCTGTCGTAATCTCATCTGTTCTGCTAACTGATTCCACTGTTGTTCTGTCTGAGGGGTCCCGGGAGGTGGAGTGACGTTATCCCCATCATTACCGGCTGATGCAGACATTCTGAAACCCGGAGTCGGAACAAACGGCGAAGCTGATGACGCGCTTGACTCTTCCCAACTAATCAAACGGTGACCCGGTGTCCGGAACCAACCTTTGTGAGGAGCTGCGGGGGAAAAGGCACGAGGGTTCAGAGATTTAGGGATTGAATGAGGGTAGGTGTTTGGGCTTTGGGCTCATGCAACATGCAGTTATTTGTTCACGTTTACTTAAAACATGTTTTATTAACCTAATCGGTTGGAAAAGATTGCTCTTCTTTTTCGCAAACTACTCTGGATCCTGGATCAGTGGGCCCCGTCACTACGTCTATAAGCCCCTCGTATTCCACTGTATTTCGACCTCCCGGGGTGGGCCGGCCCGGGCGAGGGTCCTATAGGGCAAGCGGGTCCCACCGACCGAAAGAAAAACGATCCTAAACGTCGGCGGGTAATCGAGTCTTAACGAGCATTCGATGTAAATTACGGACAAGGCGACGTCAAAAGTCAAGATCATGTCAGGAGCTCGACGAAAAGTCGGCATGATTTGGGTGATAAATGTCCACGATTGATCTTGATTTGTCGTCAATTAGGCCGTAATTAGGCATGGAATAATCATTAATCCTTGATGACTCGGTGTCAATCTTTGGGAGTCAGTGTATAATTTGTGCCAGTCAGAGCCGAAGTCAAGGCGCCGGTCAATATCTTGGTCAAAGTCTGCGGCGGAAAACCGTCAGAACTTCGACTGATTAGGGTCCCCGAAAGATATCGAGTCGGTGTGCCGACAAAGGCTTGAAAGGAAAGGTCTATACACAGACAGGGCATGACACAAACCAAACTAAAAACCAACCGGGTCTCGGACAAAGTGTGTCACGGACAAGTGCATGGTCGACACGAGGCTCCATGGGATGTTTGGGTAGTCCTGTGCTTGCACCGAGAGGCGTAATAAGACCAAACGGGCCGCGACAAGGATTTCCCCGAGTTAGGGACGTAGTGTGCAGTGTACGGTCACGTGCGCGTAGTGTGCAAGCAGTCTATCTTCTTTTTCTGAGTAAAATAGAAATTTTTTTATGTGTCTTAAAAATATGATGCATGATTTTTTTTTTTGAAAATTTTCTTTTTTTTTTGAAATTTTTTTTTTGAATTTTTTTTTTTTGAAATTTAATGAACACATAAGCACATAAGCACATAAGCACAAGAATTCCGACAGTTAGGGACATGATTCCGACAGTCAAAATTTTGACTTTTTCCGAGGCGGCCAAAACAACACGAAAATGTGCAAAAAATCAACACACACAACAAATGATTTTTTAAATGCCGGGACGGAAGCTTGACCCTCAAAAGCTTTTTTTTTTTTTTGAAAACGATGATACCGGTACGTGGGATTGTTAAACCACAATTTATCCCCGACTCGTATTAGGAGGCGATAACGGAAAGTTTAATGGTTTCCACCAATATACCAAATATCATTTTTTTTTAGAAAAAGCTTATTGTCCCCAGCGGAGTCGCCACTGTGATGATGTCGCCCGCCAAAATTTTTCTTTTCGAAAAAAGGTTTAACTTTTGAAATTTTTCGTTTCTTTGAAAAACCTATCGAAAAAGATCAGAGTCGCCACGCCATTTTTGTTTTAAGGGCCAAAACTTTGAGAAATGCCCTAGATTAGAGATTTGGGTTCGGAGGTCATGTTACACGCCGGGAAGGACGTTAGTGTGCACCCGAAATGCCTCGTAAAACGAGTCTTCCAAGCTAAAAATCATTTATGTGTGTGTGTGTGTGTGTTTTGGCCAAAATAAGTTGAAAATCAGAAAAGTAAAAATTGGTAATTATTTATTAGACTTTGGACAGATCCCATGATTTTTGGTGTGATTTTTGGGTTGATTTTTGGTACTCAAAAGATTTTTGGGAGTTGAAGAACACTTCTGTCAGAATGAAAAAAGGCAGTGGACACTTGATTTTGAAATAGATTTAAGGGCTTCAAAACTTCATAATCTGAGAAAACTCAGAGAATGAAAGTTGTTCCAGACACCTCAAATAAGATTTCTATGAAATAATTTTTCATTTTGGAGAAGATTTGAGGACTCAAACCTTCTGGAAATATCAGATATGAGATCTGGACTCCCAGAGACTGGTGATCTGACCTTCAAAAGAAAATTTGGAAAATGGAGTTTTACTCACGTAAAAAATAAAGTAAAATTATGTCTAGAAATCTCTGGATGTTGGCTACAAAAAGTGTTTTGTAGTCAACACCAAATTCCAAGTTTATATGTTTCCAAAAATTTAGACCATAGACTGGGGTCTTAGAAAATTGCTACTGGACAGCAACTTCTCAAGAAGGAAAATGTGATTTTAAAGGGGGTTTGGCATCCATGCTTGTCCCCATTTCCCTAGGTTTTGATTAGTGATCACTTGACATTTTAGTGGTGAATCAACTATATCAAACCATCCTTGGGGTACATTAGGACTAAGCACTTCATTTGCTTGGGAAGGGGAATTTTATCCTTTGAAAATGAGATTTGATGTATGAAAATGATTTTTAGGGTTTTGAAAATGTGTTTTCTTTGCAAGTAAGTAAGAACACTTTGAAAATAATGTTGATCCTTGTAGAAGATCATCCATGGAGATGAACTTCCATGGTGATCTTCTTGGATCTAAGACAAGAAGATGAATGAACTACATTTTGTAGCTTGAAAATGCATGCATGGATGAGAGATTTAGGGTAAGAAGAGGGAGGTTATACCTATCTTCTTTGTGTTTTGGAGCTTTTGGCTTGAATGTAAGAGTGTTTGAGGCTTGAATATGAGAGTGTTTGAGTGAGTGTGATTTTGGTTGAATAGTTGAGAAAAAGGTGACAATTCTAGAGAATTCTCACTGTTTTCTCACTATTTTCGCCAAGGTGCAGTTACAAATTGTGTTTCTTCTCCCTTATTTCTGAGACTGAAGGCCTCAATTTATAGCCCTCTGAAATTGACAAACTCATCCGCGCGGATATGTCCTTCAGCGTGCACTGTTCATTAATTATGCCCTTCTGTGCTTTGGACACAAGGAATATTATTTTGAAAATTCAAATTAGGCAGCCAGTTTTTGTTCCAGCCATTTCTATTTTTGGTTTTTGACCATTGCTTTTGCTTTTTTGATTCTTTTCCTTGGCTTATCCTTAAATAACAATGCCCACTTTACCCTTGCTTGGTTAGAAATGTTAGGAATGTTAGGAATTGTTAGGAATGTTATAACTTTCGTTAATTTTCTAACGAAAATACTAACAAGCTCAAATTGGAGCACTTACACAGTCGTCGAGGGTAACTTTGGCGTTGCAGAATCTGATAATAAGGACCAGATCCTTGGTATCATCAGGATATCTGGAATAGATGATGTTGACGAAGTCGTCATCAGTCACTTGATCAGAGGGGTTCTTTGTCGTGTCAACCAGTTGCTTCCAATTGTCGGATAGCTGCCTGTACTGGACATTGAGCTTGACAATTTCCATGGTGTTGGAGCCCTAGTCGTAGGTGACCTGATCGGAACGGGTGCCGTCCTCGAAACTGAGCATATGAATGTAGGGATCTTCTTGCAGGTCTTCCGTGTCCTCGACTCCGGAGAGTCCTGTTTCGTCGCCGTCTGACGGCTCAACCCAAACATAGGGACGCCTCGCGTCCTGCTGCGCTGCTGGAGCTGCTAGGAAAACATCATGCCCTTCGCTAGAGAAAAGGGGCTCAGCGGGTAGTTCCTCGTGGAGGACATCCCATAGGACGTCCATGCATTCAAGACGAGTATGACGATGCTTGTTGACCTTTATCACGAAAATCTCTTCGCCTGGCGGGGCCAGAGAGTTGGCTTGAAGATTGCTGACGAATCTCCTATTGGAGACAGAGGGTTTATGTGCCCGCATCATGGCGATGCTCAGTGTTTCTTTCCAGTCTGCCTCCAAATGTTGGAAACGACAGTTGAACTTGATGTATCGGGCTTCCGAGTGGTACACTTTGCTCGAGTACGTTGACATAGTTAGCATCTCCGGACTCTGAGGGATTCTGATGAGATTTGCCTCGATAGTCCCTCGATTGGTTTGAAGGGGGTAGCCCCGGTGCCTGGCTGCGGGCACGCTTGGCTGCTGTCTCGGCTTCGTTTCCTATGAGGAAACTGTCCCCTCTGATGACTTCGAGATCTCGCTGTAGGTTAATGAACTTAACGCAGCTGATGGAGAGTGGAGGCTATGGCTTTCATGTGATGTAGCCAAGGCGTCCCAACGAGTGTGGAATTCGGACGGAATGTCCATCAAGTGGAATTTTCTTGGCACCATTTTGGTTTCGAACCGTAGCTCGAGTCACCGTCCCAGTGATGGGACGAGACGTCTTTGTCGTAGGCCTTGATAGTCCGGGTGATGGAATCGAGGTGGCTTTCGTTGATACGGAGGGCTCGCATCATGCCGAGAGGGAGGACGTTAACGGGCTGACCCGTTGTCTACCAATACTCAGGGAGTGATATGGTGTTGAGCTTGAGAGTGATTCTGAGCTTCATTATGCTCCGAGGCATCTCTTGGCAGGTCTTCGTCACGAAAGTGATCATACCGCCATACGATCGGGAATCGTAGATTTGGTCTCTATCCAGGAGAAGGAGAGTCATCAAGCCATCCATTTCTGTTTTCCTCTTGCGAGGTAAAGCCTTTCTTTGGAGCCTCGGGATGGTGTTGAGAAATTTGTTTGTGGCGATTGCTGCCCTTGGTTAGCACGTTGATCGAGTGCGAGTGCCAAGGCGACTTTGATCTTCCTTCGGTCCGTGCTCGGGTGGACAAATTGAACCTTGGGCGATCCCGCGGGGGTTAGACTTACCGGCTGCGAGTAAGATTACCAAGATACTGAGGTATTCCGGTGTCCCAAGGCCTGAACTACGTTGTCGGTAGGACTTTTTGGCTTTCCCACCCCCGCTTGCTCTAAAGGCATGGCACTGGAGGAAGGAGGAGGGCCGGAGTAGAGTACGTAGTAGTCGAACCTCCCAGGATGGCTCTCAGAGTGTACCCACACCGGTGTCTCCGGCTTCGTATCTTTCTCTCGGTTCGTTGAGAGGACTTCTTCTTCCGTTTTCTCGGAGGATTGCTCGAACCATGTCTTAGGACTCGTACTCGAGCGGCGGAGTAGTCACAAACATCGTAGGCGATGTGGACATTTGATGAGGACCCGATTTGGAAGAGGCGGAGGAAGCGGCTCTACGGCAATCTTCTTGGGCACCCATTGAATGGAATTCACACTTTGTTGTTGTTCGGAAAAGGATTTCCCATTGTATTGGGTCACGGGGACGCTCCAATTTTCCTTCCTCTATCAAGTTCTGGATTTCGTATCGTAACCCCACACAGTTGTCGGTGGTATGGCCGTGATACTGATGGAAGGCGCAGTACTTTCTCTTGTCAGCGTTGACTACGGGATTCTTGGGTTTGTAGTTTGCAACGGGTTTAAGGAGACCTTCCTTGATTAACCCTTCAAGCATCTTGCTTAGCGGCATGTCAAACTTGTCGAAGTGTACTGGCAGCCGCTGCTGAGTGGAATTGTTGCTTTGTGGGGCTGGGTTTTACATTGCCATTGCTGTCACCGATGGATGTAGTTGACAGACGTATCTTTCCCTTTGTCGGGGCCAGTGCGGGATTGAATGCAACTGCTGATCGGTATCTATATGGCTGTGCAGTAGCCAACTTCTCCTTGAGATCCTTCTCGAACTGTGAGCTGGCATTGACCATGGCCCGGAGATCTGGTAAGAAATGAAGACTGATGAGAGTTCTGATGGACGGTCTTAAGCAGGACTTGAAGATCCGCATCTGTTCATCCTTGGAGAGTGGCTCCATAATCTCGGAGATCTTCCAACTCCACCTTTTGTAGAATTCTCCGACGCTTTCATCCGCTTTCTGCTCAGTGGTGATTAAGTCCTTACGACTTGTTTCCCACTCTAAGTTGGATCTGTACCGTTCCAGGAAGATGTTACTGATCTGATCCCAGGTGTGGCGATCCGCAGGCTTGATCCTCAGAAACCATCGTAACGCTGAACTTTTGAGCGTATACTGGAAGTGGTCAGCCATTTGCTGGGGGGTTGCTCCTTTCACTCTCATGCCGAGAACGTAGGTGTCGATATGCATTTGAGGACATTCGGTTTCGTCGAATCGGTCCATCTCCGGCATTCTGAACTTGGCAGGGAGAGGCGTGACCATTCCCGGATCTGTGGACTTGAGCGTTTCCTGCTTTGAGCTGCTCATAGTGGCTTTCAGGTATTTCATTTGTTCGACCATCCAGGCTAAAGTAGGGTCCAGTGGTGGACTGTGAGGCTCGGTGCTGGGTGCTACCACGTGAGCGGTAGTGATTGGAGGTGGAAGGCTTGATATATGTGGATATATGGGGACCTTTTCTGAACTGTATCGGGGTTTGTCCCCGGTGTTTTGGGATTCGTGTATAGGCAATGGGATGAACCCGGGAGGGTATTGAAGGATATTGGCATATGTCCGAGATGGTCCAGTGGTGCGCTGGTGGTATTGAGTGATGGGAGTAGCACTGGCTTGGCCATATATGACAGGGTTGCCCTGGGAGGTGGCAACGTGGAGCCTAGGTCGGTTGTTTCCTTGGTTCGAAGGAATCCCGTAAGTTTGCGGGGGAGGAACCTGGTTGAAGGTTTGGGGAACTGGCTTCGGGGAATTGTCATCCTCGACTAGGACGAAAGTACCGTCTGACTGGGGGATAGCTGCTATACCTCGCTCATTCAGAAGCTGTACCACGAAATTCTGCTGATCTTCTTTCTGCCTCTTGTGAACCTCACAAGCCCGGATGGCTTCTTCCAAAGTCATATCTGTTACCGATGGCGGGGGTCCGTCCCCGTCACGATTTCTCGGTGAGCTAGACATGTCGGAAATTCTGGCTGAGGGAACTGAGGGAACCGAAGAACCGTCCGACGCCGCCAGTAATCGTGATTACGCGAGGCACTGACCCGAAAATCTGAACCACTTTTTGCTCACTACAGGGAACGAAAGGAAGGGTTTAGGCTTCGGAAAGGGGTATTTGGCTCAAGGTTTCGGGCTTGTGCAATGTGCAGTTACCGATTAATGTTTACTTAAAACGCATTTTCTCAAAGTCCCAATTGGTTGTAGATCATCTTTCTTGGGACGGACTATCCCGAGCGAGGTCCTATAAGGCAAGCAAGTTCCACCGACAAAGGAAAAAGTGAACTTAAGGCTAGCTGATCACGCAAACTTTCAACGTATGTGATGCACGGGCCACAGTCGAAGTCAACGTCCTTAAGTTAAGGCGGGGATCGTGCCAAAATTTCGGCATGACCTCTCCTGACTCGCTTGTGCGAGGGGCCTTAGCTTTTGGCGTTGGCCAAGTTGTGGCTGGCACGGTGCATACGGTGAGGTTTGGTGACACCGTGTCACATTGAACCTTCGGGTATATTTTTCGACAGAGCACCGCGTCAAAGTCAAGGCTGAAAAGCTCAAGACTTCGGGTCGGGAACGACCTTCGGTCTCAACCTCTCGAGCTTGACTCGTGGCGGAACCCGGCGTAAAAATATACACTTAGGCTTTATGACACGAACTAAGCCAAAAACCAACCGGGGTCTTGGACAAAGTGTGACACAAAGAGTGCATGGCTTACACGGGCTAGGGTGGGCTGTTTGGGACGACCCCGTGTGCCCTCGAAAGGTGTCTAACAGATCAACCGAGGTGCAACTGATAAGGCTATCCCGGGTTACGGGTCGTAGTATGCAGTGTACCGAGGGAGCAAGTGCACGTGAAGTGCGGTGTACCGAGGCAGCAAGTGCGAGTAGTGTGCGGTCACTAAAATTCTTTTTCTGAGTAAAACAGAGATTTTTCAGAATGTGTCTTAAAGAATTTTGATGCGCAGTTCAAAAGATAGCATGGAAATCAAACATGAATGAGAATGTACAAACATGGTATGATTTTGAAAAGACGACAATGTAATGCCTTTGAAAAAAAAACCGTTCGAGGTTTAAAGTAACACACGCACACGAAAACGAGGAAGGGTAAACGAAAGTTTGACCCACGAAAGGCTTTTTTTGAAAACGACGGTAGTTTTGAAAAAAGTATCCAAGTCCCCAGCGGAGTCGCCAACTGAAATTACCCGGATTTCGCGCGCGGCGAAAGGCGGTTGTCTTTCGCGGAGGGTTGGTGTCTGAGACCTCGCTTTACGGGAAGGAAGAGGAGTCGCCACGCGGTTTTTGTATTTTGAGCCCAAACGTTGAGAAACGACTTTTGTGAAAATGGTGTCGTTTTTATTGGCAGCAAAAACTTAGGAAAAAGCTTTGAAAACGGGGGGTCATTTTTATTGGTAGCAAAAACGAGTAAAAAGCTTTTTTGGTACAAGAGATTGTTAGGTTCGGAGGTCACGTTACGTTTCGGGAAGAGTATTACGAGATCACTCGAAACGCCTCGTATGACGAGTCTTTCTACCTTTCTCGAAAACGTGTGCGTGTGTGTGTGTGTTTGCATTTTGAAATGGGGGCTTGAATGACAAGCTTAATCTTGGTTTGAATGTCAAACGTTGATTAGGTGACTTTGTTTGAAAAGACGAGTGTTTGAATGACAAACGTCGGATTTTGAGTTTGAAGATGATCGTTTGATGCCAAATGTCATTTCGCGCGTTTTGAAAGAGAGTTCGAAGGTCGAACTCCGATTTTGAATCGGGTGTGTCATTGTTAACTATTTTACGGGAAAACGTATTAAATGATTTTGAATGTCAAAAGTCGGCTTTTAAGTTTGAAGATGAGCGTTTGGATGCCAAACGTCATTTCGCGCGTTTTGAAAGAGAGTTCGAAGGTCGAACTCCGGTTTTGAACCGGGCATTACATTGTTAACGATTTTTAAGGGAAAAAACGTATTAAATGACATGCAATCAACGAATCGGGTTGCGACTCGGACTTTGAAAAGTAAATACTATCACGATCCAAAAGGGTCGGACTTTATAAATGACAGTATTTAAAGTGCGGTATCAACGGAATCAAACGATCCGGAATCGTAAATGACGATCGACGAGCCAAACGACTAAGAATTGTAAATGACGATCGACGAGCCAAACGACTCGGAATGGTAAATTTGCGTAAAAGTAAACGACGTTCGACGGATCAAACGGTCCGGAATTGTAAATGACAGAAATTTAAATGACGATCGACGGATCGATCGATCCGGAATTGTAAATGACATAAAAGTAAACGGAACGGGGTCGGAACGCCGTTTTAACTCGAGATTACTTCTCTTACGGGAAGAGAAGAGGATCGAGGGGCTAAAACGTATCGGACCCCGTTAGACGAAGGCGTCTACATTTCAACGATGTTCGTCCGAAACGGTTATAGCGACTGGTGCGTAAACCGAGGCGGAACGAGAGATTAGAGAGAGAGAGTTATACCTATGGCTAGGGTCGACTCCTTTGACTCGGGGGTGTATACGGGATACGAAAAGTGGTTTGGGATGGTGTTTCGAGGTGGCGGGGGGCGTATTTGATCGAAATACGTAATTTTCACGCAAAACGAGGTAAAACCGGGGCTCGGGGGGAGTGGAACCAGTTTAGGCCGTGGGGTGAGGTGAGGTGAAAATGGAGTGAAATTTTGTTGTTACAAATGGCTTTGACAACCCTTCTATTTATAGGTGAAATTTCAGCATGAGTCCGGTCGAACTTAGCTTGAAATCCAGGGGGTTTTGTGAAATTTTGGAAATTGGAGGGACTTGCTGGCAATTTCTGAGAGTCTGCAAAGGAGTTCGGCCGGATTAAGACTGTATACCAGGGATATTTTAGTCTTTTCACTCTGAAATTGATTGAAAGGTGATGGGAGGGCTGTGACATGCGTGCCACGTGTCTCATGACTCACCAGGCCTTGTGGGAGTTCGTGCTCGGGTCCCGATTTTGTCCGTTTTTAAAATAACAGTCCGAAAAATGTTCGAAACGCCCCCGGAAAGTGTCGGAAAGTGCATTTTTCAGGGAAAGCCGTACTTTTACGTGCGATGACGTGTGTTAAGTACGTTTCGACGTCGGGATGCACGAGGCAGTCCCGAGACGTCTCGTTGGATTGAAAACGGGGAGCTTAACGGGTTCCGATTAACCTGGAGCGGGCCAGTTAACGAATTTCGGTTAACTTTTAACGGATTTTGACGATCTAGATTTGGGTACTTACACTAGGGTTCACCATTGTTTGCGTTGTTGGGTATTTTATTTTGACTGAAGGCGTAAATGGCTAAGGAAGGTGAAAAGAAATTATTTATAGGGCTTGTTACCGACGGACGAGGTCCGTCTGTATTACCGGCGGACTAAGTCCGGCGGTAATTCCGACGGAATTTAATACATTACCGATGGACAAAACGAAATTTTTTAAAAAAAAATTCCCGATAAATAAAATTTAAATTCCGTCGGTAATTGAATTTTTTTGGTAAATTTCCGTCGGTAAATGCCCTGTTTCTAGTAGTGCCCATCGGTAAATGCCATGTTTCTAGTAGTGCCCAACCCGAGCATGCATGACATTGAATGGATTCAATGTGTTTCGGATCAGACCTTAACTGATTTGAAGATGCTCTTCTTGGATTAGACTTTGGGTTAGATGAGAAGGTCCATTTTGACATCGAATCGTAAACTTTGGTTTCCTTCTCCTTTGCTTTCACCTGCATTTTTTCATTGTTATACTTTCTAACCATAGAATTGTATTTTTTAGCAAGTAAATCAACACTAGCATTTTCATCTATTTCTTTAAAAACCTCATCTTCATTTTCTTCCAAAGAACTCGAGGTTTGAGTTTTCAAAACAACATTTTTCCCCTTAGATGCTTCACTTTGATCTAGGAGATTTAACTCAAAGTTTTTCAAAATACTCATTAGAGAATTGATATCCATAGTTGAAAGATTGTGAGCCCTTCAATAGATGAAACTTTCATATTAAAATGCTCAGGAAGGGTTCTAATTGCTTTTGAGACAAGTTGTTTGTTGGTAAATGGTTCACCCAACAATTGACATTTATTAGCAATATCAAATAATTTTTCAAAATAAGAGGGAATAATTTCATTTTCACCCATCCTTAATCTTTCAAATCTGCTAGTGAGACACCTAAGCTTAGTTTCACGCACACTACCATCACCTTCACAAAAATGTTATAAAATGTCCCATGCTTCCTTTGCAGTGGAACTATTTTGAATAAGTTTGAAAATATGATATCAACCCACTCAAAAATGGCATTAAGTGTCTTTTTATTGAAATTAGCTTGGTTTATCTCTTCCATGTTCCCTTCTGATTCAGTTTTGACTTGAACATCACCATCCTCATCAACAGGTAACATTGGTAAGGAGTAACCATTTGTTATAGATCGCCATGCTCGAAAATCAATTAATTTGATATGCGAGCGTAGACGGATCTTCCAATAATAATAATTTGAGCCATCTAACACAGGAAGACGCTTATGGTTAGGATTAGCCGGATCATAAGCCATAACACATAGACCAAGCACTTAGTATCGTCAAGTGGCCTGCTCTTGAAATTGTCACGGCTTCACTGGAAAGAGATGTTACCATAGATGTTACCCAGCACCTTAGATAACACACTGACGGACAGCACACACACCACAAAACTAAACAGTTTGAAAAAGATTTGTGCAGCGAAAATAAATAACACAAGATATAATTTTCTCAAGTTATATAAATATATAACTTGAGTATGCCTAGATGGCAAGACTTTATAATCAATATAGAAAAATTACAAAGTCGAAAGTTCCCTATAGCTAAAACAATGATAATGCTCTATGAAACTAATGAGACAAAGCACGAATCCTGAAGCGCCCCGAACAGTGGTCCTACTTGGCCCCACACCCGGGACACGCTCTGAAGACGCCTTTATTTTAAAAACTTTTCAAAATGTCCTTTCTAAAATTTATCACTTTCAAAAACCTGTTAATGTAAAGAACTTTCAATCACAAACCATTTAAGTAAGAACCATTTACAAATCAGCATAACTTCTTTACAAACCAAGGAACCTAGTTCCCAAAAAGAAATATTTACAAGCCTTAAGAAGTTACAAAATACGGACAACATCAAGCCTAGGATACTACCCCAAGGTTATACATTTATATAATGTAACCTTACAAAATACCTTTCTCAAAATAATCCCAACTAGGCGCCCTCTCGGTGCTTAACGTGTCCTAGCCTCTGGCTCAGCTCTATCTAAGAACACAATAAAAGGACGGGGTGAGAAAAATCTCAGCAAGTTATTATATATGCAACAATATGATATGCAATCACATTATGAAAGCATATAACAACCAATCATATATATATATATATATATATATATATATCACAAAAAGAAGGATATATATGTATATAACACATAAGTGCATAATGTAACACTTAGAAGGATATTGAGCCAAGGTTTCATCCTCAAAAGGATATCACGATCTGAGCAGCATCCACAGCTGAAGAAGCGGTTCCGAAACCCAATAACAACAACAACAAATGGGATCATTGACACAAAGTCAAACCCAATGTGCAACTAGACTACACCCTAAAAAGGGAGCTAGCCCACTACCCAAACCATGGCCAATGGATGGGCAACCTGGGAACCCAGTGTATAGATTATAACGAACTCGGCTCGGGTGCCATTATAATCCCATAACACTGCCCAACAACAAGTACCAGTTGAACTTTAAACATAAGCACAGTACAATCTACTTGCTTATAATAAACAATGATTCCAAAGTAGGGAACCATACCAATATAGCATATCAAAATGATAGCAAGTATCAATCACAAGTAGCACTAAGGCTAAACCATCCTTTTCAATCAACTTAGGATTCCAAAGTAGGAAACCCTAATCACACATCATAAAGATGTCAAACCAATGTAAAAGGTGCAACACATAAGGTATACACACATATACTAACCATTCAAGGATGTAACTTCAATCATATAAGGAATTTAAACAAGTTAGGTTCAACGGTTCCAACCTACTTTAACCCCACATTTAAACATCTTCCAATTATCCCAATTGGTATCTAAAGGCATCATGTTGTTGCTCATACATTGCACTTTGATCATAGTGTTTAATTGGTTGAAATCTATGTTCTAAAATTGGACTTACATTGCTTTGAAAATAGTTCAGCAAAATAGGGTAGGGCACGACTCGTGCCATTGAATCCCCATTGAATCCAGCATGGGTGGATCCAAATCCATGACTCGTTATCACGAGTGGCCAAAGGGCACAACTCGTGCCATGGGGCACGACTCGTGCCATCAGCAAAAATCAGCATCAGAAGTTGAACATCAGCAAAGGCCAAAACCATATGATTTTTACTCATTTCCTCTGTTTCTTAAGGCTTCAAATTGGTACTAAACTTCAGCCTACATCATACCAACCCATTCCATACACATTCCAACTCAAGAACAATATACCAAATACCATTTCCAAGCCTTCTAGCTCAAGAAAAAGGGATAAACTATCCATGCACATATTTTTACCAATTCAACACACACCCAAAACCATTTTTCCATTTACCCAAAACCAACTCATTAGTTCAATATACACCAAAACATTTCCATTCAACCAAAGCCATTTTCTTCCATTTCCAACTTCTATAAATTACTCCAAAAATCACATTTTTCCCTTAAACAACAACAATATTAACATCTACACTAAATGAACATAATATTCAAGAAAATATAATAACTTACTATAAAAATAATATGAAAATTTATAAACTTTGATCGGATGGAATTGTTCCCCTTCTCCTCCGGAACACAACAGAACGAACGGATCGATGAAATGATTTTTCTAGAATTAATTGAAGAATTTTAAGTAGAGAGGTTAGGTTTTGGTTTTTAGGACCATGGATGAGCTGAAGGATTTTTTGTTAATATGAAAGCTTCTTCAATTTTTCCATGGAGATAAACATAAGACTTTACACTAAGGCTCCTCCAACTCTTAACCCATTCCCTCATTAAATCCTTTAAGTTACACCATTTACACTCAAGCACCTCAAGCATTGCAATGAAATGTTTAATTAATTTTTTCAACTTATCAATTCACTACTCTCTCCTAATATTTCTATTTACACATTAAATAATTAATTTGATTTATTCCTATATTTAGAATAGCATATAAGTGATAAAATACTAATTAACACATAAATGCTACAAATCAAATGCAACATATTATAATAGGAGATGCACTCCAAATATATGATTAAGCACGACTCAAAATAAAACCTAGGATTAGGGTCGTGACAAATTCTATCCTTAGCCAACACTCACTCAAACACACAATGTTTGAGTTAGAATCATAAGGGAGGAAGAATTATAAGAATCAAAACTATTTTGTCTCTCTTGTGCTAAGGTGTGTGTTGTACGTGTTTGGTATTTTGTTGGTATATCTTCAAGATGTTGGGTTTTGGGGTTACAAACACATCAGAAGATTTACAAATAACATCAAAACCCTAGCCCTAAGATCCGTCTAGCATGAAGAGATTAGAAATTTATATGAGATAGAATTTACATACCTTGAATGCAATTATGTTTATCTTTGAATTCGAATCTGAAAATCGAATCTCAAAACGAATCTCAAAACCGTTGAATATGATTTTGATCTTCTCCTTGTTCTTTACCTTGTGATAAATCAACCAACGGAAGGCTTTCAAGCTCTTGGTGATTAACCTATCACTCTCTATTGATAATCCACACGCGAACGAATCCAAGAACACCTTCTTGTTGGATTGCTAGATGATCCTCTTGATTATTGAAACACTTTTCAATAATCTATGGCTTATTATGGAATTGAATCTAGGGTGTTTTGATCTTTGATTCTCAATCAAAATCAAGGAATTTATGTTTCCAAAGGCCCTAAATTCGTATGTTATGGCTGGGGCAAAAGGACATATTTATACTTTATAAATAACCCTAACTATTAGGGAGAAAAGTCCTTTTCTGAAGCCAAAACGGATTGCTGAAACGGGGGCTGGGCGGTCGCCCACCAAGGGTTGGGCGGTCGCCCAATTGTACAATGCTTTTGTCCTTATTCGAAAATCCCACATGGCAGTCGCCCACCTGGGGCTGGGCGGTCGCCCACCTGTACAGTCTTTCATGCAGTAGTTTCGAAATACTCTTGAGCGGTCGCCCTTATCCACCTGAGCGGTCGCCCAATTCAACAATTGACTTGTGGGCGGCCACCCATAGTGCACCTCAGCGGTCGCCCATGAGTTCAGATTCTATAATTTCAGCCCGAATCACATTCGTTCTTTTGTGTGTGATCCTTTAGGAATTATATTTTATGTTGGCAGTGAGTTGAAACATAAACCTCACAAGACATAAGTGACTTCTAGCAAATCATTATGTCCACCCAATTAAATATAACATCAAAGCTTGATTCCTTAATAGATCCAATGTCATAATCCCTTTGTCCAATTGAACATGAGTCATGATCTAGGTTAACTCATTCCATTCAATGCTTTCTCGATTCCGAATATGTTGATAATCCAAATGCATTTGATCTCTATCAAATCACTTGAGTGCTGCCACACATTTCATCAACATCATTCATCGAGGGGCCCAAGCAAACATCTCTCCTCATAAGAGGGACAAATCCCGTCTTGACTTATCATTCTTCCCTATATGAATTGAAACGTGCTAATATAGCCTTTATTGCTATCTGATTAAAGATAGTGTTAGACTATATCAAACACGATCTTCACCATGTGGAAGACGATGATGATCTCGGGTACAAAGGATTCAATAACATGACTATCATGAGATTTAATCATGACAACAGACCATGTCATAAATCTTATAAGTAGGTCAAGTCCAATACTTGTTCTCTAGCAAGTATCCATAAGTGTAATGTGCATCTCCATACATATAATCATCTCTATGATTATCCATTACCAACTTATACTAATTGTTCACAACAACTAGGGACGCAGTTCAATATAATAAACATGCAAACATATAATGAACATAATAAATGCGCGCTATAATAAATAATAAAGATAATACATAACTGTTCAAGTCAAACATGACTATAGCCTAGGGCATTACACCAACACAAGCACTCACACCTAGCCTATTTATAACCTTCAATTTCCTTGGAGGCTACTAAAAAACAACAGCCTTGGACCTTCAGATCGTGTGAGGAGAGTGGAGTGATTTTCTGGCTTGTTCTCCTCTTCATGCGTCAACTTCCCACCAAAGTAGGCAATCGAAAACTTGAAGCCCAAGTCCTTGCTTTATCACCTTGTACTCTCTTGATTTCTTGGCCTTGTACTTCTTCAATAATCAGCAACAACCTTATGACTTGGTCTTCCCACGTATTTGCTTCTGCATTAACAAATGTGAGTCAAGTAAAAGTTACACATAAATTTTCTATTTATATGGAACTTATTTTCAACTTCATTTCATGTCTTTAGCTATTAATCCAACCATGTATTAACCTGAAATATATATGGACCAGCAAACACATATATCTTGCAAATAATATTAGACATTAGGATATAAAATAATATGGAAAGAATTATTAAATTACAAATCATTCCAGTTCGGGTAACACCCAACTGCCAGTGATAGCACTTGTGATAACACTCATAGTCTGCACTAACAAAGAGGAAGGAAAAGAAAAAGGAAATGGTTTGAGAATCGGAGGAGAGGTGATGGTTTTCAAATCTGACCGGGAGAAGGAGATTTGTTTTAGTTCATTAAGCCTTTGAACAGGGCCGGCCCAAGGCTGAAGATGAGGAACCAAGGGCTTTAGGCCTCCCCAAAATATAGGCCTCCATTTTTTATTAGACTATTAATATATTTTTGATTTTTTTAATTTTTTTAATTGTCCTATCTATCTATTATTTTATTAAAAGAAACAAAGAGTAATTTAGTAAAGGATGCAAATTACGGCTGGCACAACCTGTAAAGATTCCAACTCTTTGTCTCTTTGATTTCCTAAAACTTTGATTTCCTAAAACAAAGTAAATGTTTATTTTTTCACTTAATAATAGCTATATTTATAATCCATTTCATTCCAATTCCAAGACAATCTTCTTCAATTCTTTTCTTCTTGATTCCAATTCTCTATTTTTCTCAAATTGACATTGACAATTACGATTTGCGATTTGTGAACAAAGCGGAGGATCGACCGATCGAGTAAACGAATTGACAATATTGGGCTTTGTCTTGCGAGGCCGCGACCAGGTTTATTTGTTCTAACAACTTTTTTCTTAGTATTATGCCTTATTGCCTTGATTTGATAATTTGATTTATAGTCATTTATTTTAATTTTGTGAAAATACATTGTTTTTTTTATTTTATCTTATAGAAATGTCAACAAGAAAGTTTGAATCAGGTTATTCGAAACTAAAAAAAAAGAAAAAAATCGAAGCTTTAATCGAATCACAAAAAGGGGCCATCGAGAAATTTTTCAATATAAATAAGAAAGTTGAAAACAGCCCGTTGAATGAAAATAATAATAATGTAGATACGGATGAAAATGAAAATAGGGAAGAAATTAATAATGCAGATATGGATGAAAATGAAATTGAAAATGAAATTGAAAATGAAAATAGAGAAGAAATTAATATCATAGACATGGATGAAAATGAAAATAGAGAAGGATTAGTTAATGAACAAGAAAGAGATGTTAATAAAGTCGAAGAATCCACTACTAAGAATATTAATATATATGATCCAAGTCAATGGACAAATATTGATACTCGTTTGAGAGATTTATTAGTAGAAAAAGGTCCTATTAGAGTTACTGATATAGATTTTCCTAAGGATGAATTTTCAAGACACTTTTCTTCATCGCTTTACATTCAAAAATCTCCCAACGGTGAAAAACATGAAAGAAAATGGTTGATTTATTCCCAATATTTGGATAAAGTATTTTGTTTTTGTTGCAAATTATTTAAAACTCTTCCCAGTTCAAGTAATTTAGCTAATGAAGGTAGTAGAGATTGGAGAAATATTAGTAAAAAGTTGAAGAGTCATGAGATAAGTAATGAGCACATTGTTAACATGAGTTCATGGAGTGATTTGAGTATGAGATTGTTAAAAAATACAACAATTGACAAACATGTTCATGAACAAATAAATAAAGAAAAGGAACATTGGAGAAATGTGTTATTCAGAATTATTGCAGTTGTTGAAACTCTTGGAAAAAATAACTTAGCCTTTCGTGGAACAAACGAAAAGATTTATCAAGAAAATAATGGAAATTTTTTAAGTCTAGTTGAAATGATTGCAAAATTTGATCCTATAATGCAAGAACACATTCGTCGAATTAAAGATAACGAAATTCATAATCATTACCTTGGACATAGAATACAAAATGAATTAATAAATTTGCTAGCTCATGAAATTAAAACAAAAATTATAAATACAATTATCAACTCAAAGTATTTTTCAATCATACTTGATTGTACTCCTGATATAAGTCATCAAGAGCAAATGACTTTTGTAGTACGATGTGTGGATATTTCTTCAACCCCAATTCTAATTGTTGAATACTTTTTAGGATTTTTAAAAGTAGATGATACAACCGGAAAAGGTCTTTTTGATGCTATTATGAATGAAATAAATATTATTGGACTTGATATTAGTAACCTAAGAGGACAAGGTTATGATAATGGATCTAATATGAAAGGAAAACATCAAGGTTTGCAGAAAAGGTTCTTAGATATTAATCCTAGATCATTTTATACTCCATGTGGTTGTCATAGTCTTAATTTGGTACTTTGTGATATGGCTAGTTGTTGTCCTAAAGGTGCATCTTTTTTTGGAGTGCTACAACGTATATATACTATATTTTCTTCGTCTACTAAAAGATGGAAAATCTTGCAAGATCATATCCCTAGCCTAACTCTTAAATCATTGTCACAAACACGTTGGGAAAGTCGTATTGAAAGTGTAAAAGCTTTAAGATTTCAAACTTCACAAATAAGAGATGCTTTATTGGAATTAGGTGAAGTTAATGATGACCTTAAAATAAAAAGTGAAGCTAATTGTTTAGCATCTTATGAGCTTGAAAGTTTTGAGTTTTTATTAGGCATGACTATTTGGTATGAAATATTGTTTGCGGTAAATTTAGTTAGTAAAAATATGCAATCGAAGGATATGTGTATCGATGTTGCTATACAACAATTGAAAGGTCTTATTTCCTTTTTTTGAAAAATATAGGGAAGAAGGATTTGAAAATGCTATAATTTCTGCAAAAGAAATTGCGATAGAAATGAATATAGAGCCTAAGTTTCGTGAAAAACGTACTATTCGTAGAAAAAAGCAATTTGATGAAAAAATTGACAATGAAGTCGTAAGATCTCCGGAAGAATCATTTAAAGTTGATTATTTCTTGTACATTCTAGATAAAGCAATCACTTCATTTCAAAGTAGATTTGAACAATTTAAAATGTATCAAGATACTTTTGGTTTTCTATTTAGCATTGAGAAATTAAGGTCATTGAATAATGAAAATTTAAAAGAAAATTGTCTTAACCTTGAAAATTCATTAAAACATAATGACAACTCTGATATTGATGGATTAAATTTATTTATGGAACTAAAAATTTTAAGAGAAATTATACATGTGAAAAATGATACACCAATGGACATACTTAATTATATATTAAGGGTTGATTCTTTTCGAAATGCTGACATCGCTTATAGAATAATGTTAACGATTCCCGTAATCAAGCTGCTTAGTATAAAGAAGTTTTTCAAAGCTAAAATTAATAAAATCTTATTTAAGATCGACAATGTCTCAACAAAGATTAAGTGGACTAGCTTTATTATCTATTGAAAAAGAATTATTAGCTGAAATCGATTACAGTAATTTAATAAATGATTTTGCATCTCAAAAAGCACGAAAGATAAACTTAAAATAAAAATATAATAATTTTAATAATAAATTTTTATTTACTTTAGAAAGGCCTCATTTTAGAGTTCGCTTTAGGCCTCTGTATCGGTTGGGTCGGCCCTGCCTTTGAAAAGGAGAAAGAGATTTTTAGGGCGACGACACCAGTGCGGTGGAGCTGTCCTGGTCGGTGGTTAAATGGTGGTGGTGTTGTGATTAGGTTTAAAGACAAAAAAGAAAGAAGGAATTAATTTTTACTATATGTGTGTTTTTTTATAAATAGGGATAAATAGATCATTTTTAGTACTCAGATAAGTGAGTTAAAAATATATTCCCTTCGTCCCGCTACAACTTGCACACTTTTCTCATTTGGCGTCCCATTACAAATTGCACATTTTTTAAAATGGCAAAAAATATTTACTATTCTATCCACTAATTCTCTCTCTTACTTTACTTTTATATTCACAACAGCAATCAAATCACTATTTTCTACCCCACTTTTTTTCTCCATTCTCACTTTTCATACGAGTAAACTGCTTTTCTGCCCCTCGTACTATCGTTTCAACATCAATTTTACACTCGTACTATTGAAACGGCAAATGTATGATGCGTACTATAGTTTTATTAAGCAAATTAACCAATGTTCCTAACGTCAGTTAAGTATTTAACGAAATCGTCCAACTAAGCAACCGTTGATCAAGTCAACGCATACGTGGCAGCTGACTGTATAATTTTAACTCCTTAAAAAAACTCAATAAAATAATAATAATAAAATAATAATAATAATAATAAAATAATAATAATAATAATAATAAATATTAATATAATAATAATAATAATAATAATATAATAATAATAATAATAATAATAAAATAATAATAATAATAATAATAATAATAAAATAATTATTATTGTTATTATTATTATAATAAAATAATAATTATAATAATTATTGTTATAATAATATATAATAATAATAATAGTAAAATATTAATAATAAAATAATAATAATAATAATAATAATAATAAAACGGCCTCTAAGGGTTAGGACTGATATTAACGATGTGATTGCGGCTTTGGCAAGGGAAGCTGGGTGGGTTGTTCTTCCTGATGGAACCACCTTTCCGTCTAGATTAAAGGCATTTTTTATTTTATTTTTCATTGTTTTGCTTGTAGGTTCTTTCATAATATTCACTTGGTGATATATTGAGTATTATTATTATTATTATTATTATTATTATTATTATTATTATTATTATTATTATTATTATTATTATTATTATTATTATTATTATTATTATTATTATTATTTTATTATTATTATTATTATTATTATTATTATTATATTATTATTTTTTATTATTATTATTATTATTTATTATTATTATTATTATTATTATTATTATTATTATTATTATTATTTTATTATTATTATTTTATTACTATTATTTTATTATTATTATTATTATTTTATTATTATTATTTTAATGATTTTTTAAGGAGATAAAATTGTCCAGTCAGCTGCCACGTATGAGTTGACTTGGTCAACGGTCACTTAGTTGGACGATTTCGTTAAATACTTAACTGACGTTAGGAACATTGGTTAATTGGTTAATTTGCTTAATAAAACTATAGTATGCATCATACATTTGTCGTTTCAATAGTACGAGTGTCAAATTGATGTTGAAACGATAGTACGAGGGGCAAAAAAGCAGTTTTCTCCTTTTCATACTCACAACATTTTCTCCACTAACTTTTTTCTTAATTTCCGTACAAACAGTAACTGTGTAAATTCTACCTAGACGGAGAGAATATTTAATTATAGGGGCAATTTGAAATTTTTGACATTAATATTTGTCAAGTTACTAAAGCCCTTTAACATTCATTACATTTGTTGTTTTGCAAATAAATCAATAGAAGGCAGGTTACATTTATATTTTTTATTTTATTTATTTTTTTTTTTTTTTTTTTTGATTATCCAGTTCCCCTGCCTCGGATCAATCTGACCACCAAGTGCCGCCCCCGCAGTAATGCCGGGCGGAGGTAAATCGCGGATGTGCGTGCGTAGGGGTGGCAAAGACCCTTATACTCCTGGCCCCAAGGGAGCCCTCCTACAACGCGGTAGTTGAACTCCCCACACTGAGGTTGCAAGCCCATCAATGCTGCTTTCTTAACTGAATGAATGTGCCCGGGGGACTCCTAAGAACCCTGAAACCCAAGATAGGAATTAAACCACATTGATTCCCCTTGAGGGGAATCGAACCGGTGACCCTTCGGGAAATCACCCAAGATATCATTGGGACAAAGCCACTTAGGTAGGCAGGTTACATTTATTATTTCTATACTAAGTAGGTTAATACACAATTTCGAGATAGTACAATTTCGAGATATTACTAATGATAATGAAGTCGTTTACTTCTTTTTGGTGGACTAATCTTGCAAAACCACAACCCGTAAGTGTCAGATGTTATTTTATTCTCACGTTTCTTAATAAATATTCCCTTCGCCTTAAAGTTTCACCAATCATTTAAATCTGCGTTTAGTTACGAATTTCACCTTTTCTAAAATGATAATAAATATGGATTTCATTTATTAATTTTATTCACTTTTTTTTTTCACATACTTAAATTGTGGGTCTTACTTATCATACGCACTAACTTTTTCCCCTTACACATTTAAATTGTGGATTCCACTTATCATACATACTCACTTCTTCCCTCTCACAATCTATTTTCCACTCATCACTTGCCTTAATTCTTGTGCCTCGCCAAAATGGTGAAACTTAACCTGGGACAAAGGGAGTATTTAAATATTACAGTTAATGTTGATATTTCAATGAGTATTTTTTATTTATTTATATAAATAATTATACTAATACTATTTTATTATTTAAAAATGCAATATGATAGAGAAGAAATAACATTTATTATGTGTGAAAATATTTTTTCTTATAATATTTTTATTTTGTCCTTGAGAATCTTGATGACTTTAATAAGGCACTTTAGCTAAAATATGTGTACTTGATTTTGATCTTGTCCTTTTTTGTGATTTATAAGTTTTTCTTGCAATGATTTCATGGCTGTAATAGGTTAAGGAAATGTTCGAGCGTTTTGTTTTCCATCATTTGATTCTTCTTTTCTTTTTATTTTATGAGTTTTTCTTGCAATGATTTCATGGCTATAGTAGGTTAAGGAAATGTTTGAGCATTTTGTTTCCCATCATTTGATTCTTCTTTTCTTTTCCTTTTTCTTCCTTTGGTATAGGGTAAGTTATTTATGTCAAATTAAATCTCTTTATTATTATTATTATTATTATTATTATTATTATTATTATTATTATTATTATTATTATTATTATTATTATTATTATTTCATTAAATTATTTGATCATTAATTATTTTACATTTTTGATGTAACAATTGATAAAGTTTAATATGGATTACGTTTCTTGGTATGTGTGTCATTTTTTACATTAGCAAATTATTTAATCATTTTATATAATAATTGGTGTTTCCTCTAAATATTATAACTTAATACAATGTAATTTTAGTTTTATCATGTATAAAACGGGATTGTGTAATGCACCATTTTAGGATAAAACTAGATTGACTCCCGTGCGATGCACGGGACATTACTGTATATTCAAAAGACAAAAATTGAACTAAAATAAATCAAGAACTCAATTAATTTATACATTATGGAATATTTTCTTAAAGACTACATTGTCAGTACATAAAAATTAGAAAACAATTAAAAAAAATAAATTATAAGGAATATGCATGTCTCTATAAACAATTTTGTAGTATTTTATCAATTTAAAAAATTATATAAAACACACGAACTTGTTTATCAAATACGAAATAAGTTATTGAAATTCGTAAAAAAAATGGTGAAGATTGGAAATCTAGTTAAAAGAAATGTGATATTTTTTTTCTTTTTGATAAAGAGAATTTTTTAAATAAAAACAAAAGCTTTGGTCATACCAGAAGGATAGTACAGTTATCTAATAAAAATTAATATCATTCTTTTTCAAATGGAAACTTTCAATTAACTCATGGGCGTACATCTAAAAAATTATGTCATAATTATTTACATTAACTCATTATAAACATAATTATGATATTTATTTTCAATTTAACTTATTTAATTTTTAGAAGGAAAAAAAAATACTAACAATTTCGTTAAATGAAAAAAAAAATCCCCGAACCCCCCACTTCCTCATCAAACCCAACCCACTTCTTCATCTCCCTCTTTTAAATTACCAATTTATACTATTTTTATTTCTTATAATATTGACATACAGTTCAATCAAAATTTTAAAAATGATGGCCATTTTTCCCGATATTCGGCTTTATAAATAAACAATATTTTGAGAAGAAGAGAAATTTTTTTATTATCATTTATAATAAAAAAAATTAAAAAAATTACTTCACACATAATTAATTTTCACTCAAAATAAAGTGAAAAATTAGTAAAGGATAATTAACAAATTTATATTTAATAAAGAGGATTTTTTTTATGTGTCGAGATCAAATGAAATAAGTCTATATTTAAAGAGAAAAAAAATATGAATTTTGGTGAAGAAACAAAGCAAAATTAATTTATGATTAGCTAAGTTTCATCCTCATTATATAATCAAGGCAACTCATCTTACTTTGTTTTGTTTTTCATGTGGGATAAAGGCCAAGGCCAAGGCAAGGCCAAGAGCCGAGCCAAGGCAAGGCCAAGGCCGGCCGAGCCGAGGCAAGGCCATGGCATATTTTTCACATCGAAAGGAAACGAATCAAAAATGGTCTTGGCCTTGGTATATAATGAGGCTTCAAGTTCAAAGGAGGTTTAATTATATTTTTATATATATATAATTATGAATATTAAATATACATAAATCTTGAAAGGAAGAAAATAAGAGAATAAAATTATAAAAAGTAGAAGAAAATTAATTAGAAATAAAGAAAACATCAAATGAAAACTTTCCCTTAAATCATGCTCGTACATCTAAAAAAATATGTAATATTTATTTACATTAACTCATTATGAACATAATTATGATATTTATTTTTAATTTAGCATATTTAAATTTGAGAAGAAAAATAAAATATATATACCCATCACTTTTATTTTATATTATATTTTTTTAGTATAATTATTATTATTATTATCATTTATAATAAAAAAATTACTTCACACTTACTTAATTTTCACTGAAAAGAAATTAAAAAATTAGTAAAGGAGAATTAACAAATTTATATTGAAAATAGAGAATTATTTTTCTTTGTCCAAATCAAATGAAAGAATTCTCTATTTACAGAGAAAAAAAAATTATGATTTTAGGTGAAAAAATAAAATAATAAATTTTAAATATAGAAATTTTTTTATTATCATTTATAATTAAAAGAATTACTTCACACTTAATTAATTTTCACTAAAAAGAAAGGGAAAAAATAGTAAAGGATAATTACCAAATTTATATTTAAAAAACGATTTATTTATTTGTACAAATCAAATAAAAGAAGTCTCTATTTAAAGAGAAAATAAAATTATGAATTTTGGTGAAATAAAAAAAATTATTTTATATTAATTTATATTAAATTAAATTTTTTTATCTTGACACATGGCAACACACGGCCGGCGAAGGCGAAGGCCAAGCCGACCATTGATATCATGCTTGCTTGGTTAGGCTTCATCCTCATTATATAACCAAGGCAACTCATCTTACTTTGATTTTGTTTTCATGTGGGATAAAGGCCTAGGCCAAGGGAAAAGGAAACAAAAGGCCAATGGCCGAGCCAAGGCAAGGTCATAGCCAAGGCCGACCGAGCCGAGGCAAGGCCAATGCGAAGGCAGATTTCCCACATCGAAAGAAAACGAATCAAAAATGGCCTTGGACTTGGTATATAATGAGACTTCAAGTTCAAAGTAGGTGTAATTATATTTATATAGATATATAATTAGTTATATTAAATATACATATATCTTGAAAGGAAGAAAGAAAGAGAATAAAATTATAAAAAGTAGAAAAATATCTAATAGAAATAAAGAAAACATCAAATGAAAAATATATTATCATACAATTCTGAAGTATTTGATTTTTGATAAAAATTACATAAAAAACCCAAACATTTTTTTCAAATGAAAACTTTCCCTTAAATGCTCGTACATCTAAAAAAATGTAATATTTATTTACATTAACAAATTATGAACATAATTATGATATGTATTTTTAATTTAGGTTATTTAATTTTGAGAAGAAATATAAATATATATATATATATATATATATATATATATATATATAATTATATTAAATAATCATATATACTTTATAAATACACAATGATTTTGTTTATACATATTCAAAACCATTCCAACTCATCATCCTATACCCCATCACTTTTTTTTATATTCTATTCTTTTTTTTTATTATAATTATTATTACTATTATTATTATTATTATTAATATCATTTATAATTAAAATATTTACTTCACACTTAATTAATTTCACTGAAAAGATATTTAAAAAATAGTAAAGGATAATTAACAAATTTATATTTAAAATAGGGGATTATTTTTCTTTGTCCAAATCAAATGAAATAAGTCTCTATTTAAAGAGAAAAAAAATTATGAATTTAGCTGAAAAAATGAAATTAAAAAAGAATAAATTTAAAAAAAAAATAATTTTTTGAATTATCATTTATAATTAAAAAAATTACTTCACACTTCAAATTAACATAATTTAAAAGGTTAATAAAAACCTTTTTTTTTTTTCAAATTAGCCCTTTTAACGAAATTTTTAACAAATTCGGTTAACATTTCCTTGAAAAAATTCTTAGTCACGTCCAAGGAAAAGGCCTTGGCCACGGCCGGCCACTTACACGGCCAGCAAATGCAATGGCCCATAATGCCAAGCCCACTCATTATATATAAGCATGAACCACGTTTTCTTTGTTATTTATCCGATGTGGGATAAGTGGCCAAGGCCAAGGCGAGGCCAAGGCCAAGGCCACGGCCGAGCCAAGGCCAAGGCCACGGCCAAGGCCACGGCCAAGGCTGCCAATTAATTCCTTTGTTACCGATGTGGGATAGACCAAGGCCAAGGCCACGGCCGGCCAAGGCCAAGGCCACGACCGGCCAAGGCCAAGGCCAATTTTTTTTTATTATTTGAAAATATTTTAAATTAATTTAATTAAAAAAAAATCAAAATGAAAAAAAAAATTATTTTGTTTTATTTCAACCCGAAGACTTAAGGGCACATTTCAAATCCGATCCAATACAAAATAATTTGATCCGAGCCCCGACCCAAGGCCCGATCCGAGGCCAAGGGCGAGGGCGAGGGCATGGGCCAATGGGCCAAGGCCATGGGAAAGGGCCACGGCCGGCCGAAATGACTAAGCCTTGGCCAACTTGAGCATTATATAGGGAAGGGATAACATTTTAGTTTGATTTTTATTCAATGTGGGATAAACTCCTCAAGGCCACGCCAAAGGCCAAGGCCGGCCAAGGTCGAGCCACGGCCAAGGCCAAGGCCGAGCCAAGGCTAATCAATGCTAATTTTTATTATTTTTGACAAATTTTTTTTTTGGATATAAATAATTTTTTGGATATAAAATTTTTTTTGGATAAAAATAATTTCTTTGTCCAAATCAAAGTTGGCCAAAAATCAACACAATAATTATATTCATATACATATATAATTATTAATATTAAATATACATATAACTTGAAAGGAAGAAAAGAAGAGAATAAAATTAGAAAAAGTAGAAAAATATCAAATTGAAATAAAGAGAACATCAAATGGAAAATATATTATCATACAATTCTGAAGTATTTTATTTTTGATAAAATTTACATAAAAAACACAAATATTTTTTTCAAATGAAAAATTTCCCTTAAATGCTCGTACATCTAAAAAAATATGTAATATTTATTTACATTAACTCATTATGAACATAATTATGATATGTATTTTTAATGTAGCTTATTTAATTTTGAGAAGAAAAATATATATATATATACATATATATATATATATATATATATAAAAATACACAATGATTTTGACATAAAGTTAAATCAAAATTTTAAAAATGATGGTAATATTGTCCGATATTCGTTTTTATTAATACACAATTTTTAGAGACGGATAGAAAACTCGATAAATTTATTAATACTTTATTTACTTTGCTTCAAAGTTTAAATTATTTTTTTAATAAATTGTATGATGTATCGAACTAAAATAAACTCAATAACCATATTACCCCATTCAAATAAAATAAACTCAATAACCATATTTACTTTGCTTCAAAGTTTAAATTATTTTTATTAATACTTTACTTACTTTGCTTCAAAGTTTAAATTATTTTTTTAATATATATATATATATATATATATATATATATATATATATATATACCCAATCTTGTTATTATATACCCAATCTTGTTATTATATATAGATAGATTTCAACTCATCATTCTATACCCCATCACTTTTATTTTATTTTGTACTCTTTCTCATTTCATTTGTACAAATAAAAAAATTCATCTTTTTTAAATATAAATTTGTTAATTATCCTTTACTAATTTTTCAATTTCTTTTTAGTGAAAATTATTTGAAATTATTTATTATTAAAATTTATTTATTATATGAAATTATTTGAAATTATTTATTATATGAAAAATAATCCTAAGTCAAGGCCTAAGCCATGGCCGGCCAATGGCCAAGCCAGCCAATATCAATGCCTAATCCCATTGGCTTAAGACTCATTATATAACCAAGACAAGCCTAAAACTTTTGTATTTTTTCCATGTGGGATAAAACCAAGGCCAAGGCCACGGCCAAGGCCAAGCATGATTTCCCACATTGAAAAAAAAAAGAATGCAAAATGGCCTTGGCATATAATGAGCCATTATATATCTAGGCAACCCATTTTCTTTTGATTATTTTTCGTTGTGGGATAACTCCCAAGGCCACATGGCCAAGGCCATGCCTGGCAAAGGGGCGAGCCAAAGCAAGGCCACGGCCATCCAAGGCAAGGCCACGGCCGAGCCAAGGCCCAAGTCAAAGTCCAATTTAAAAATTTTTTGTTTCAAATAAATAATATCTTAATATTTATATTTTTTATTCTGTATATAAAATATATTTTTTTTGACACATAATAAAAATAAGTGGCAATATTTTTTTGGATATATATATAAATTTATCATCATCCTATACCCCATCACTTTATTTTATATTATATTCAATTTTTTAGTATATAATTATTATTATTATTAATATCATTTATAATTAAAATATTTACTTCACACTTAAGTAATTTTCACTGAAAAGAAATTAAAAAAATAGGAAAGGATAATTAACAAATTTATATTTAAAATAGGGGATTATTTTTCTTTGTCCAAATCAAATGAAAGAAGTATCTATTTAAAGAGAAAAAAATTACGAATTTAGGTGAAAAAATGAAATTAAAAAATAATAAATTAAAAAAATAGAATTTTTTTTATTATGATGTATAATTAAAAAAAATTATTCTGACTTCATTACGTTGCACTAAAAAAAAATTGAATAATTAGTAAAGGATAATTAATAAATTAATATTTATACATAAGATTTTTTTTTTCAAATAAAATAAAATAAGTCTCCACTAAAAGAGAAAATAATTAACAAATTTTGGTTTATCCGGATAAAGAGTTAACTAAAGGCCTTTTTTTTTCAAATTAGTCATTTTAACGAAAAATTTAACAATTGCTTTATCCGTATCCGACCCGAATATTTAAGGTCCTTACCCGAATCCGACCCAAAATTACCCGATCCGAGCCCCGATCCAATTCGAGGCCAAGGGAGAGGGCATGGGCCAAGACCAAGGCCATGGGCAAGAGCCACGGCCGGCCGAAATGATCTTGCCGTGGCCAGCTTCAGCAATATATAGGGGAGGAGAACATTTTTGTTTGGTTTCAAATCAATGTGGGATAAAATCCAACATGCCACGGCCAAGGCCAAGGCCAAGGCCAAGGCCTTTTGTCCTTTTTTATTTCAATTTTGCCATGTTGTGAAAAGACGAAAATGCCCCTCGAAGACCCTTTAATTACCAAAACCTTGTTATTATATATTTATAGATTTGGATGAGAATTTTATATTGCAAAGTGATTTTTTTTAATTTTATTGGACAAATAACATATTTGTATATATTTTAGAATACTCCTATATCTTATTACTTAGGTAGATGAATATTCAAAATAATATATTACATTGTATCTTTATTAACCAAATATAGTATATTCTTTGTTCGATTATTTAAAAAATGATTATTGATGCACAAATATTTCCTATCCATAATTATTTTTAAATTTTCATTATTATAAAGTTTGCATTGAAATAAAATAGTACCAACTGCAACAAGAAGTCATGTTTTTTTTTTGTCAGAAATTAATTAAAATTAAAGAATTATAGTTTCAATTTATGTAATTTAAAAAATATATTGAAATAAAAATTTACATAATTAAATATCTCACTTTCCAAATATATTTCCCGGCAAGATTAATAAGATATAAAAATGTAATTTACGCATTCAAAATTTATAATAATCAAATGGAGTATATGATTCTTTATTTTAGATAAGACGAATCATTAAATATTTGCCATTTTTTGTAATAAAAAGTATGAAAAGATATTCAACTTTTTTGACTTATTCTTTTTTTTTTCAATTCTAAAATTATGATTCGTTATTTTGTAATAAAATATAATTCAGTTAGAACCTTTAATAATACTCTTATGAATAAAGTTCTCTTATAATCCCTCCGTTATCCACTTTTACTTTTATAGTTAATGGTTAACCAATAAATGTTATATTTTAACTAGTGTAACACCCGTGCGTTAAACGCACGACCAAAAAAATTTTGATAAATAAAATGAAGTAAAACATATAGTTAATATAACTATCTCATTTGATTTGCATGACTGTCATTAAATAAAAATAATTATCTCATTTCTAAATAATTAATATTATCAACAACTCTGTTTTTTCATTAATTTGCGTCTTTCGAAAAATAATCTTTTTGAATATAATCTTATAAAGTAGTACTTCATATTTTCTAACCAATATTATATATAATAGTTTTCTTTTTTAAAATTATTTTATAGTTTTTATTTAGAAAAAACACATATAAAATAGAATTTTTTAGAAAACTATTTTGAAATAGTTATGAAATCATATTTATTGTTTTAGCAATAAATATACAATTTACAACCCAAAAAAAATTAATTAAAAATTTTAATGCAAATTAATTATCCCAATTTTTGAAAATCCTTTCTTATACTTTGTATTTACAATTTTTTTTTTAATTTATGAAAGTTCATCTAAGTAACACTTATTGAAACTTAACTATATATCACTTTTTAAGAAGATGGTTCAATAAAACACTAAAATCTCAGTTATTCATTTTATTTTATTTTTTGGAATTTTAATGAACAAAAAAAATATCAATAATAAACTCAAAAGTTGTATAAAAAAATGGCTAAATAAGATTTCAAGCCTATTTTTTACCATTAGCTAAAAAAATCACTTAGTTCGAAGAAATTAATGAAGAAAAAGGAAAAAAAAAGTTTTAATAAAAACAAAGAAGAATTTAAGAGAAGATAATTTTAAAAACAAAATTTTCAACAAAAATATATCATCACCTTAATTTAATAATATTACAGATTTCTAAACATAATCAATAACTATTTTCGTTTTAAGAACACTTTTCTTTTAAGAAAAAAAATGAAAAAAATATCTAAATATCATTGTTATGCATAACCAATAACCATTTACAAAAAAAAAAAAAAAAAAAAAAAAAACCTTAATTAGTTACACATACATGTTTGTTCAAACATATATTTTTTTGTCCTTACAAATAATTCAAAATTATACACCAAAAGAGATACAATTATTTGATTGAACTTTAACCAAAGAGTTATAAAAATTTACTTATTTTTATATTATTTTAAGAATAAAATATATTTTTATTTTTTTCTCAAAATACTAATATTATACAATTTGTATCCAAGATAGAATTTTCAAATTTACATTAAGTCAAAAATATCATTTTATTAAATGAAAGGATTCAATGTACAAAATAATTGTTGGTTTTGGAGTTTTCATAAATCTTTTTAAAAAAATTATTACTATTACCCACATTTCAAAAATATCATTTCATTAAATGAAAATTTTCATGTGTTTCTAAATGTATTTTTACTATTGTTTTTTCATATTTTATTTTTTACTTGTAAAATTAAGAGTGTGCAAAACAATGATATTTATATATTGGTGAAAAAAGGAGTTTAGGTATAGTGATTAAGAGTAAGAGAAAAAAAAGTAATGATTCATTTGCATTTAATTAATAGGGGAGAGAATAGGATAATAGGTTAATTTAAAGACAATTAATTGTTTTTTCTTGATTAGTTGATTTAAAGCAAAAAATATTCTAGAACCTTTCATGTTTTGGAGGGAAAATGAGATTGTTGAAGTGTTCTATGCACTTCAACCTTTATATATATATAGATATAGATTTGCACAATGCCTCTCTAATTTAAGAATCTCTTTTACATTCGAACATCAACAATTTGTGTAGATGGCTGAGATTGAAGATAAATAAAATTATGGTCAATCATTGTTAATTGTTGGTCTCATACTCATAAAGTTATAATTTTACTATTTGTTGATGAGCATATATTAAATATATTATTTTTCTTATATATTTTGTGTATAACACGGGTGAAATACTAGTTATTTATAATGGTTTATTGATAACAAGTTTTAAATTTTTATTAGGATAATTAAATCAACCTAAAATTATTACTTAAATTACCTTTGTGTTAACGACAAAAAAGTGAGAAATTATTTCGAGTGGAGAGAGTACATTATTCACATTGACTAACTAGTTTCCAAAATATTCAATCTTACCACTCAAATTACTAAAATATGCAAATAACTCCAAATAATTTATTTTTGTTAACTTTCTCGTCATATTGTTCAGTAATTCTCTTTATACCACTCAATAAGTACACATGAACCATAAATTTATTTTTTATGGGCTTATTTATATTTATGAAAAAATTATATCACAATTCATGGGCATAATTAAAATTTTAAAATATATATAATTTTAAAGTATAAATATATAATTTTAGATTGTAGGTTGAAAAATAATCAATACCCATAAATTGTAATTATAAAATTTTATAAATATAAAAATGTTCATAAAATTGAACTGGAAAAATATCAATTTAAAAAAAAATGGGGAGTGTAAATATGATTTTTTTACTCCCCGTTGAAGTGTTTTTTTTTTTTTTTCTTTTTGGATACTCCCTGTTGAAGTCAAACGTTAAAATTGCAATTGTAGTTTATCATATGTACCGCTTTTTTTTTTTTTTTTTTTTTTGACTCCTTATTGATTTTTCTTGTCCAATTTATATGAACATGTTTATATCTATAAAATTTTAATGAATTTTCTTATGTAGTATTTAAACTAAGGAAAATGACAAATAAGTGCCTGAAATTTGGAGGTCGTTAGTATGATGGAGTCTGGAATTTAAAACTCGCAGATAAGGGATAGAAAAAACTAGCAATTAATGGCATTTTGACAGAAATATTAGATTTCTATTAAATCGACATGTTTCGTGTACATGTGGAATTAAGTGATATTAATGTTACTATCTTAGGGGTAAAATGCATATTTTAAACTTTAAATGACTAAATGTAATTTTTTCAATTATTAGTTTTTTTTATAAATAAATATTTAACTAATTATTATTTTTTTGAAAAAAAAAATGAGAACACATGTCAGATGTTGTAAATTGTACATTTGTTAAAAAATAATCTCACTAATTAAAAAAAAATTCACTAAATTATTTTTTTTAAGAAAATGAGAATCCATAACGTACTTAACTAAATTAATTTTTCTAAAAAAAATATTTGAAATATTTATGTAAAAAAAGTTGAGTAAAATTATTTTAAAAAAAAATAATTTAGTGAAGTATTTTTGTAAAAAACTAATATTAATTTAGATTATATATTAATGAAATATTTTTTCTTGAAAAATATTGCACTAAATTAGTTTACCCTAAAATTAAAATCCCTATAATTATAACTGCCCCTCTGTCTTAATAAAACCAATGTTACCTACTTTTATATTCAATTATATTATTGAGTAACCCGTCGGTTTCCGACGGAGAATAAAACACTGAAGTAAAAATTAAATGTAAATACATTTCAAAAAATTAATGAGATAATTTTATGTAATATATTACAACTTGTCAAAAATTTCTTTGTACACAACATTTGTAGTCGTGTCATCTGACTGTTCATGACTATTACATATAAGCACTTTAAGTCTTTTTCTTGTAGTTACTCTAGAAAAAGCAACATATAATTGTCCATGACTAAATACTGGTCTTGAAAGAAAAAGACCAACATGAGCGAGCGACTGACCTTGACTTTTATTTATCGTCATTGCAAAAGAAACGGTCAGTGGAAATTGTCTCCGTCGAAATCTAACCGGAAATTTTGTTGTATCATAAGGTGACATAATCATCCTCGGTATTAACACCTTCTTACCAACATTCTTTCTGGACAACATTACCGCCTCGACAACGTGCTTACCTATACATATATATTAAAATAACAGTATGTTTTATGTCAAATAATCAAATAATTAATTGTATAAATGTATAATTATATACTAACAAAATTGATTTGCGTACCTAGATTTGTAACGATCAATCTTGTACCGTTACACAATTCTGAAGCTTGATCTATATTTCGTAACAAAATGACGATACATCCAATCTTTAGCTTCAATATGTGATTAGGTATTCTAGAGCACTTGACGGTGTTTAGGAATTCAGTTGAAAATATACCTTCGGTTGATTGGTTAAATTTCTCGTCTTTTCATATGGCGTCAGAACTCATGTATTCCACTTCTTTTCCAGGAAAGAGCGACATAACATACTCATTAATACTGTCAACAATCTCATTTGTTGGTGCAAGTATAGCCCGATTCTGAAAAAAATCATCAACATCTTTATTCTGCATTAAGTTCGGGTATATGCAATCCATGATAGCTGAGATGGTATTGACAGAATCTCTTATCAATATGTCATCTGGTAATTTGATTTCAACTTCACCATGGTTCTTATCACCTGCAATAATAACCAACATATAATAAGTAAATATTAGTAAAAATATGAACTTAAAAGGAAGTAAAAATCAATATTAAAATTGAGAGAAGACCGAAAAATTATGAAGCAGTTTTTACTAATATTAAGACAGATATGGTATATAAATTGCAACAAAGATAGTAAGGCTTTTGAGACAGAAGTAGTAATAATCAACGGATAAAATACATATCTATATCTTAAAAGCATTTGTTATTTATCACCTGCAGTCTCATCACCAACGGATAATAACCAATTTGCAAACGACCTGATATCCTCAACATCCGAAGAAGACGAACCACCCTACATAAAATATTATATTTTAGTCTTATTATAACTTTTAAAATATCGATACGTATACATAATGTTAAACAAAATGTATTTGGAAATCACCTGTAATCTCATATTTTGTGTTAACCTTAGTACTTTGCATTCATTCCATAGTGTCGATGAACATAGTGAAGCATGCACAATATCATTTCTGCTACCCATAGGTACGATCGGAAGAATTTGTCTGAAATCTCCTCCAAATATCACAACCTTACCACCAAACGGCTTATCACATAATTGTCCATTAGGGTCACGGATAATATCTCTCAAGCTACGATCAAGTGCCTCAAAGCAGTGTTTATGTGCCATTGGAGATTCGTCCCAAATAATAAGCGATGTTTTTTGAAGTAACTCTGCCTCATCAGAACCTGGCTTAAGTTTGCTACACATGAAAGTCTCATCAAGCTGTAAAGGTATACCAAATTTAGAATGGATAGTCCTATCTCCGGGAAGTAATAATGAAGAAATAGCACTGGATGCAACTGCAACTATAATCTTCCTCTACATCCGTAATGCAGCACATAATGTCTTCCATATAAACGTCTTTCTCGTCCCTCCATAACCATACAGGAAGAATACTCCACCATTTCCGCTATCGACAGCTGACATGATTTCTTCATATACTCCCTTCTCGCTCGCCCATGAGTTGTTTATACAACCCGGCGTGCTCCTTCTTCATCTCTTCTATATCATATGTTGTTTCATCTAAAATAAGCCTGTTCTGTGCATCCTCAATAGCAGAGTCGATCGGCTTAGGCATATTTGTAAACTTATGCAGGCTACTTCCATTTTGAACCAATATCTTTTCAATTTTTGCTAAAGTAAGATTCTTCTTCTGTTCTTCGTTTAGTTTCAATCCTGGCACAATTATGAAAAAATGAAATTAAATATATATCCAAGAGTTAATATAATAATAATTAAAGAAATACAAATTATATATATACGCATACTACATATATAAGATAAAACATATAGGGAGTACGAAATAATATATGTCCTTAAATATAACGTTAAAACTTGAAACTCAATATATTTGACAAAATGCATTATGATTATATAATATACTACCTCTGTCCCATAAAATCTTACCCACTTTGCCATTTAGGGCGTCCCACTTCAAAGTCACACTTTCCTAAAAAAAGAAACTTTTTAATACTTCTTTATTCATGGGACCACTTGTCATACTCATAACAACTATTCACTTACTATTCTCTAACCCATTTTCTCTCTCCTACCCACTCACAAATCCTACTTTAATAACATTATTTCTTATTTTCCGCACGAAACAGTAAATGGGTAACATAATATGGGACGGAGGGAGTATCTACATGAAAATTAGTGTGGGAGGGAAGGATGATACTATTACTGTGAGACGGTAGGAGTATATTCATTTGTAAATATTAAATAACCAATAACAAAACTAAATTTTGTAAATAAAATTGATAACAAATTAGTGCGACACGGAGGAAGTACAAATTAAAAAAAATGTATTACAATCAACTTTATATCTCAAATATTCGACTAAAGCATAAACATGTACTCCCTCCGTCCCAACATAAGCTTCTCACTTTTGGCTTTGCACGCAAATTAAGAAAATGGGTGGGAAGAAAAAATGTTGTGAGTGTAATTTGAAAATAGGAGAGAGAATGAGTGGAGGGAATAGTAAATTATAATGGTGTTGTGAGTATTGAAATAATGTAGGAGAGAGAATGAGTGGAGGAAATAGTAAAAATTCTTTGCCAAAAAAGAAAAGTGGAAGCTTTTAACGGGACACCCAAAATGGCAAAATGGGAAGCTTCTACTGGGACGGAGGGAATATGTAATATCCATATTAGATAATTAATGCGGGACGGATGGAGTGGTGAATATTTTCGCCATACGATCGGGGTACACTACTGAAAGTAGAACAAATATCCAGTATAGTTGTATTCCATGTCATCGAAAAGTTCCTCCCAAATCTTATCCCATACCTCGTGCGGCATAGTCATGGAATTAGACAGTAATAGGATAACAAATAGTCTCCTTAATAAGGCTACAAACATTTTCTAACCAGCTGCTTCTTTAATTGCATCGACATCTTCCTTGTTGTCATCTAACAAACCCAAGGCATAGCAAGCTGATTTAAAGTTCTTACAGACAACATGATCAAAGGTTCTCAAATCTTCAAAATTTTTGCAACCGGCTTTATGATTCAACGTAATCCTCAAGTAGTACAATTCCCCACAGCCGATCGGCACATAATATATCCTTCCAATTGCAAATCGACTATCTTTCCTGCGGCACCATTCACGTTTATTTTTTACCCACACAAAATACCTCGGGAATTCACAATATTTCAAATGTCGACCGTCTTCATTATCACGGTTATACTCTATCCACTTAAAAAACTGGGATTCTTTAACAGTCTCTGCTTTTTCAAGAACATCTTCAATGTAATCTCCTTCGTGAAAAGGTATAGTCTGGTCACCCTTCATGTGAAAAGCTAATCGCTCAACTGGTGGAATTCAATAATGCAAATCAAACTCATATATCCCTCAAATCGCCTCACATGCAGAGACATATCTACAATCAATGAACCTTTCAACCTCATCCTCTCCTTGTAATTCAAGAGTTATCCTATCGCTACCCTTGTTAATGTACTTGAACAAATATTTGATAGTCATACTCTGATTACAACACTCGACATTGATATGTGCTATGTACTTCAAAAGCAGATGGGCATTAAACAGAACAACATACCCATTGCGGAGATTACATTCACCCTTCTCAATAGTTGCCCTGGTGACTCTCCGCCTATACACTTGGTAACCATTTTCATCTACAATAGTTCGCTCATTAAAAGGCTTGGGAAATTGCTTTGAACACCTATTATTTTGCATACGCGGATATTTCGGATTTGAAGGACCACATGGACCATGCAACATAAAATCTCTTACTGCTTCGTACAATTCTGGTTCAGCTTCCTTGTCAGGTATATCAGCTGAAATAAATTTGTCTACAACTTCAGCCATCTTAGCTTGACCCTGTGGATTGAGAAAAAGAAGAATATGTGCATGAGGAAGACCTCTCTTCTGCCACTCAATCGTGTACACAACTGCGTAGAAAAAAAAATAAAATATTTATATCAAAATATACTTAGAATTTATCTAAACACAAAAAACTAATAATATAGAAGTTTAAAAAGTATGCTTGAAGATGAAATAAACTATTAATGCGGGACAGAGGGAATATATTATTACTGGGAGACGGAGGTAATATATTATTATTGCAGGTCAAAGGGAATATACTATTATTATGGAGGGAAAAATATTGCTATTACTGTCAGACATTGTGAGTACATAAATATGAAAAAGTTAATATCAATAAAAAAATTACTACTTGAGGATTCTATAAAAGTTTTAAATATACACGAGATGAAATAAACTACTAATGCAGGACATATGGAATATAATATAACTTTGGAACGGCGGAAATATACTAATCCCGCGGACGGAGGGAATATACTATCATCATCGTCTGGCACTAATATTGCTATTAGTATCCGACGGTGAAAGTATATTCTTATGAAAATATTAATATAAAAAGAAATCTGAGTTGAAGTTTATATAGAAGTTTTAAAAAAAATTGGGATGATGGAATAAACTATTGATACGGGACGGAGGGAGTATATACTTACTGCGGGACGGATGGAATATAATATTATTACGGAGGGAATTAATATTGCTATTAGTGCTAGACATTGGTTGTAGCTTTTAGTCTCGTGTATGATTCAGCTCGTAGTTTAGGTTGGTAGTGACGAATCCAATGAAGCCTCTGTGTATACATCATAACATAAGAATCAACCATAAACTGCTGGAGCAAACTCCCACTCCTCATAAGTTGGGATCCTTCTTTGATCCTTTCCTGAAGATGGAATGATAGAAATTCTTTCAGTGATAGTGTTGGTCGAGACTTGGTTTGATCATCCGTTGAAATCTCCGTATAAAATCCATCCTCGCCATATGGAAACAATAAAGGGTATTGTAGGGGAAGGAAACATGGGTTAAACTCATGAATGTTGCAGACTATCATTCTTTTGTTCAACAACTATATCTCTAACATCAGGTGCAAGACCAATGTCATTCTCAATTAAAGCTGCTACCTCATTTAATGTTGGCAAATTATATGTCCTTCCATCCCTATTCCTCTTTCCAATTAGTTGGAGCTTCAAGTTGATAAATTTCTTCATTGCAATTCTCGCTGCAGCCATCCTGTACATCTGTGCATATGGGTTATTGTCATCAATTATCTCCTTCAAACCAGACACAATTGTTTTATCCAATTTTGAAGGCTTGGTTGAATCTTTGCTGCATACATGAAATAAAAAATGAATTAGTGCGTTATGGACGGAATAAATTTTTTGTAAAGAATATCTAACTATTAATATATTGATATAATATATAGACGCATACCTAAGGGCGTTGATTCTATTCTTAACTTTTCATTCTCCGTGTCGTAGATATAAAGCTGTGAAAATTGTGGAGGTTGGCCTTCTTTAGGTTGCATAGGCCCTATCATATCATCATTCTTACCACTCATTGTATATGAATAAGGTCCTTGTCCTTTATTTACCCTTTTATCCGCCTTACCGCTCATTGAACTAAATGATAACATGGTGTTGTATCCCCGAATATTATCTTTAAAATTCTTGCTCTTTTCGTGTCTTCCCTCTATAAGATCTCGCAAAAGAGCAGACGGTTCTTTTAATATTGAAATTTTTACTTGATAATTTTTACAGCATAACGAAAATTTCGATCTTCTATATAGAGGAGAGCTCTTCACCCTCTCATTGAACCAAAAGATAGCACCACAATGTTCACATTCATTTTCCGCGTTTCCCATATCATCATAAGTTGCAATGTATAATTGCATCTCAAATAAACATAATTTGAACTAATATCTGAACTTATCAAACAATATTGAAAGTCATAGAATGAGACATTTTTAATATTTACTCAACATATGTAATTATTTCGTAACAGTTGAGTAAAATTATTTAAAAAAAAACTATTTTAGTGAAGTATTTTTGTAAAAAACTAATATTAATTTAGATTATATATTAATGAAATATTTTTTATTGAAACATATTGCACTAAATTTAAATTAGTCTACCCTAAAATTAAAATCCTATAATTATAACTGCCCCTCTGTCTTAAAAAAACCCATGTTACCTACTTTTATATTCAATTATATATTGCATTTTTTATACTTATAAGGCGTGGGAGGATGGGTGACATGAGTTTGCCATAAAGATCGGGGGGAGATATAATTTTAGGAATTATGACTTTAGTCATGATTATTTTAGTAAATTGTTTACTAAAAAATTATATAGTGAAATATTTTTTCAGTGAAATAAAAATTAAAAAATAAATTTAGTGAAATAATTTTTCAACAGAAATCTTAATTTAATGACTTATATATTAGAGATTTTTTTATTTAGTCCTAAAAAATTTAAAATATTCATTTTACCCATTAAATAGTAACATTAATTTCAATTCACTCCACATGCGCACGACAGATGCTGATTTAGCGAGAAAATCTATCATTTTTTTCAAAAAAAAATTCAATAATTGCTAGTTTTCATTACATTTAGGCCCTTATTTGCGATTTTTAGAACTTCAGACCCCATACTACGAACAACCCCCAAACATCGTATCCTTATTTGTCATTTGCCCTTTAAATTAAAATTACAACTGAACAGAATAAAAGTGACGAGCTAGGCCCAGCGAGTAAGCACAATCATCTACCTATTATTGCCACCACGTTCTCAGTGGGCTAGGCCCAATTATTACTAGGCCCAAGGCCCATCAACATGATCAGTCGACCTAAGCTCATTGTCCGACCTACGAGGTCCCGACCTAGCTTGGTCCGACATTACGATCCAGATTATATTCGGGTACGGTTCAGCCCTATCCATCAGTCAGGTCGACCTAGGCCCAACAGGCGACCTCGACCTACATCGTTACCTCGACCTACAGAGTCCTGGCGTACTTACAATTCTTTACGTAACAAGACTCCCTACAAATCAGGAGTTATTTATGGATAAGATCTCTAATCACGTATCTGTTCCACAATTTAAGGGATTTCATGCAACCCTACCACAAATAGAACTCTCATCAACAACTATAAATACAAGGCCACATTAACCGTTCCAAGGTAATTGCTCTTGGTTATTCTGAATACACCTTGTTCATTATAATATTTGAGTTCTCATACACCATACTTACTCTCACGCCCGAGGGTCTTCACCGGAGACCATTCCGGCTAGTCGTGGGTTCATTGTTTCAGGTCAAGGAGCCAAGTGATTAGTCTTGCTGATTGGACGGAGATTGATAAGCACGATTCTTGCAGCATCAGTTTGGTTCCATTGTCGAGAATCGTGCGTACTTGACCTCGAAGTTCCTTACAACCCACAATCATGGTGACGTCTGATGGTCACGTGTCTGAAGCCTCTGACGAACACAACGAGGGAAACACCGGTGCTAATACGAATACCGGAAATCGTAATGTTAACATGTCTCCTCCTCCTCCTCCGCCTCGTCATCATGCAAGGGCGACACGCTCCAATAGCATTGTTGATGGCAGGGGTTTGCCGGATGGTAGAAGAGAGAAACGACCTATGGTCGAGCAGGAAGTACAACCTCCTCCTAAGTGTCAACAAGCAGGGCGAATGGCTGCAGGCGACAGAGTGGGTCCCTCAACCAAGCCCCTCAGCAGAAAGGAGATGCTGGTAGAGTGAGCTAGAATTCTCGCAGAGTTGTTGGCTATGGAGGAAGAGCCCGAGCAAAACGACAGGAGATCGGAAAGGGCAGCTGTAAGTACCCCAATCTGGGTCATTAATGTTTCGTCAGCCCAAATTAATGATTTATAATCATTTAAGGGCATTTTGGACATTATTTTGACAATTTGAATGAGGAAGGACCTCTTAGGAATAAAAAAATGGACAATTACGTCGCTGGAAGCCTGTCATTTCCAAGAAAAAGGAATATTGACCATTTAGAAAAAGCCAAAACTGCTTTCTGCAAAAATCAGGCACGCTGCTTAGGTCATCCGCGCGGACAAGATTGCACCTACAATCTTGTCCACGCGGATAAGATCAGCATCCTGGCAACCTATAAATGCAGCCCTTCTCCCTCAGTTTCAAGAGGCCAAAAAATACGAAAACCTATTGTCACTCTGCCCATATTTACCTTCAAACAGCCATTTACACTCCCATAACTCAAATTCCACACCATATTCATCCTCTAATCCATCCCAAAACCACTTCTCACCCTTTGAAACCTTTAAACCCTAAACAACAAACCAAGAAACAATTGGTAAACCCTCACCTCCCTTACTCAAATCTTCTTCATCCATGCATATTTTTCATATATAAATGATGTAGCTTAGTTTCGTCACTTGCTTGCTCATCCCCTTCCCCTCTTGTCCCAAGGATCCAAGAGGATCTCCATGGAACCCATTTCCATGGATGATCCTCTAAAATGATCCACATCCTCTTTCATTTTATGTCATCCCCCACTCACCTTTTTATATCTCTTGGTACTTGCTTGTTTGACCAAGAAGATGGTCATCTTGGAGTTCATCTCCATGGATGACCACTTCAAATGGTCCATATTTCATGCTTCTTTACATTACTAGTCTTTTCTTGCTTTTTTGACCTAAATATGGTCATCTTGGAGTCAATCTCCATAGATGACCATTTCAAATGGTCCATATTATTTACATTCCTTGCAAATTCCCCTCCCCATGTCTAAGATGCTCACCTTGGAATACTTTCCTTGGATGAACATCATCTAGACTTACAAAATAGGTCACACAAGATGTAGGAGATACACTTGAGTATAGATCTCAAGGATGGTCATCTTATGACCACCTTAGAGATATTTCTCTGAAGTTGATACATCTTGACCTAAATCTCTTGTCAATTTATTTTCATGTCAAATTCCCCTTTTTCCCTAGCAAATGAAATGCTCACATAGTCCTAACGTACTCCCGGGATGACTTGATTAAGTGGATTCATCACTTATGACCACTAATCAAAGTCTAGGGAAAGAGAGGACAAGCATGGATGCCAAAATCCAAACACCTCCTTTATTTTCTGTTTTTCCAGTTACAGTTTCCAGTTAAGTCCTGTAAATCCAGCTAACTTTCTAGAAATTACAGTGACTAATTAAGAAACTGTAAAAATAGTGAGACTGCAGCCCTATCGGCGCGGATAAGATTGCACTGCAATCTTGTCCACGCGGATGACATTGTCATCTGCAAACAGTCCCTCATTTTTCTGTTATTTTCAGTTTAATCACTGTTTTCAAACTGTTTTTCAGTTCAGTCCTTATAATTTCAGTTATTTTCAGAAAAGTCCCTTTAAATACACACACACACAAAAGGTTTCATGTGAGGAAGACTCATCGTATGAGGCATTCCGGGTGAACACCAACGTTCTTCCCAGAGTGTAACGTGACCTCCGAACTCACTTTCTCTAATATTGGGTATTTTTCAAAGTTTTGGCCCTTAAACTAAAAACGGCATGGCGACTCCGAAACGATTTTAAAAGTCCGATAAAGAATTTTCAAAGTTTTTCAAAAACAAACAAAAAGTCTTGTCGGGCGACCCAAAGAAAAATCGCGCGGCAGATACACATCATCACAGTGGCGACTCCGCTGGGGAGAGCAAATAAGCTTTTTTTTTTAAAAAAAATGATACTGAGTATATAGGCGAACCATTAAATTTCCTGTTAACGCCTCCTTATCGGAGTCGGGGATAAAATATAGTATAACAATGCCACGTATCGGTTTCATTTCAAAAAAAAAAAGCTTTTGTGGGTCAAATTTTCGTCCCAACACTTGAGACTTTTGTTTTGTGTGTGTATGTATTTTCCCCGGTATGCTTTGTTGTCGTTTTGACCATCCCAAAAAAGTCAAATTTTGACTGTCGGATCGATTCTTTTAACTGCTTAGAATTTTATGTGCTTATGTGCTTACATGTTTTCAAAAAAAAAATCTTTTCTGCATGCGTCATGCCTTTAAGATACATTTGAAAATTTCTGTTTTTACTCAAAAAGGAAGATAGACTGCCGCACACTACGCGCACATCAACCTTACACTGCACACTAAGTTCTTAACCCGGGAAATCTCAGTAGCAGCCTGGGAGGCCTTACTACGCCTCTCGGTGCGAGCACGGGACGGCCCAAATAGCCATTGGTTTACCCTCGTGTCGACCCTGCACATGTTCGTGACACACTTTTTTCGAGACTCGATTGGTTTTTGGTCCGGTCCGTGTCAGACTGTGTCGGTGCATATCCCATGTAGGTCAAACCCTAGTCAACGTGCCAAGTCAGGACCCCCCGCGGACCTAACTCAGTCGAAGCCATGCCGGTTTTTTCGTCATGAACTTTGACCCGATCTTGACTGAGGCTCAGACTTTGACTTTGACCCGCACAGCTCATACACTGGCTCCCGGTATGACACCGAGTCATCAAGGATTAACGCTCAATCTATGTCTAATTACTGCTTAACCGACGACGAGTCAAGATCCCTTGCAGACTATTATCAGTCGGAGTCATGCCGGTTTTTCGACAGGCACTTTGACTCGATCTTGACCCTCGACGCTGGCCTTGCCGGTAATTTAAATCGAGTGCACGTTAAGACTTCATGATCAGCCAGACCTTAGGTTTGTTTTCCTTTTCGGTCGGTGGGACCCGCTTGCCCTACGGAGCCCTTGTTCGGGGTTACAGGTTGAGGGTCCGCAGGCATAGTGATGGGCCCCATTGATCCAGGACTTAGAGTAGTTAAAAAAAAGAGCAATCTTTTCCAATCGCTTAGGTTTTAATAAAACACGTTTTAAGCAAACGGGAACAAATAACCGCATGTTGCATGAGCCCTGAGCCCAAAACACCTACCCTTTTTCTTCCATCCCCAAAGTCTGAACCTCCCTTGTATCTTCCTCCCGCAGCACCTCGCAAGGCTTGGGTACGGACACCGGGTCACCGTCTGGCTAGTTGGGAAGAATCAAGCGCATTGTCAGCTTCACTGTTCGCCTCAACTCCGATTTTCAGAATGTCTGCATCAGCTGGTAACAATGGGGACAACACCACTCCGCCTCCCGGGACTCCCCAGATAGAACAACAGTGGAATCAGTTGGCCGAACAAATGAGACTGCGATAGGAAGCATAGATGAACAGCCTTCTAGAGGCTATTAGGAGCCATGGTTTGGCAGCCAGTCTTAATCCCGACGGCGCTTTCACCGTGGAAGAAGAGGAGGATCCTAATCCCACTCTCGGTCGCCCTGACTACTCCAGGATGCCACCGCCAGCCTCCTATGGAAACGCTACCGGAACCCATGCTTCTCGATCTATGGGTCAGCCAGCTCCTCAACCACAGGCTACTAGGCCCATACAGTCTGGTGGGACAAGCCAATTCGCAGTTCCTCAGTGGGGACAAAATCAGTACGGAATGTCTTCCCATGGTTGGGGGTACCTTGGAATGCCACAGCAAGTTGGGATCCCACCGCAGTTTGGAACCGATCAGCCCGAGCCCTCACAGCAACAGTTCAGAGTGCCGCAGCAACAATCTGTAATGCCACCACTGCAGTTTGGTCTAGGGAAACAGTCAGGAGCCCCTCCTCAAAATGATGTTGGTCCAGCTGCCCCTAACACCTCGCCAGCTTTCATAAACCCATTTCTCACTCAAGGTCCAATGGGCCAGCAAGCCCCCATCCCAGTCTCATCAGAATCACTAGGACCGCAGTATCCTCCTAGTTATACACCATCACCACAACCAGGCATGCAGTTCAACAACCAGGGATCACAGCCCGCATTTAAGCCTACTTATGAGTCTCACCCCGGGAACCCGAGCTACCCGGCCACCTCAGGTCTGCCACGACCCTCTTTACTAATTGGAAGTCAACAACAAGCCACTGGGTTCTATCCCTTTGCCTAGGCTCCTACTTACACTTCCCAGGGTAATTTGGGCCAAGGACAGGTTTTTACCTATGCCCCCGGACCGGCCATCCCTTCCACCAGTGTACCGCCAATGGTAACTCCTCTCTCCAGCTCAGTCACTGGTTTAAACGCTACGGATCCACCACAGGACCCTCATCTGGCTTGGTTCATGGAACAACACAAGGAAATGAAAGCACAGATTGCCGAGCTGATAGGAAAGAAGGCCGCTCTCTGGCCCACAGACCCTGATTCTATTGTGCCTTTGCCCCACAAGTTCGTGATGCCTAGTTTGGAACTGTTTGATGGAACTGCCTGCCCAAAAACCCATCTAGACACATATACCCTAGATATGAAAGCTAAACGATGCACAAACCAGCAGCTGGCCGATTACTTCAGCCTCTCTTTGAAACTGGGGGCTCTAAAATGGTTCTTTCGGCTGAAACCCGAGTCCAGGGCCACTTGGGAACAGATCACCAACGGCTTCACCGAAAAGTACAAGGCCAACCTGGAATGGGAGACGAATCGGGTAGACTTGCAAACAACTGTACAACGCCCTGATGAGAATATTGGTGACTTTTACAAACGTTGGAACCTTAAGCTGAGTGAAATGGCCATCCCTCCTTCTGATGAAGAACAGCTGGACATCTTCAGTAATGTTTGAAGCCTCACCTAAGAGCAACCCTCAGCAATTTCCACAATCCAAATCTGCGTGCCATGGTCAGCTCTGGAGCTAAGCTTGAAAAGGCCTACAATCAGCAACAAGCAACTGCCCCTACTTACCAGTACCAAGCCACTATCGCCAATCCTATTCCTGCCCAGCCCAAGGGCAAAGAAGCTGTCAACTTTGTCGGACAGAATTGCAACAATGCCACTCCTTTCGTGCCTAGGAAAGTCGAGATACCCAAGCCTCAGAATATAAAGTTCAGTAAATTTGAAATGCCCCTGAGCGAAGTTTTCAGAGGACTGGTCAAGGAGGGTTTGATTCGGCCTTTGGACAATTACTGCCTGGGGATCCCAAAGATCCCTTTGGACAGCACCAAACATTGTGCTTTTCATCAGTACCACGGGCACCTTACTGACGATTGTATAGTGCTGAGGAAGGCTATACGAGGGCTAATTGAAAAGGGAATGCTAGAAGTACCCGAGGGGCCCAACACAGTCAACAATCCATTCCCTAGGAATTACAATAGGGTAAACATGATTGAGATCGGAGAGCCCTCTCATGCCAAGGAAGGTTTGGATAATGAGCCAGACGAAGACTCCCAAATACCCCTGATCAACTTGGTCGAGGACCCCGAATTCGGATTCCTACTCAGCCTCGAGAATGAGGGACAGGCTGATTCCTCCTGGTCCCATGTTAGCATCTCCCTGCACGACTATGAGGCTCGCTACTTCTCAGAAGAAGGGATAGCTGACACTGGAGAACTGGGGCCATTCAGATCAAACTATGAGAAGACCATTTACACGAGATGGCTAGAGCACTCAAAAAGAATTGAACAAGAGAGCTTTAGACGGGCACCCGTATTAGGGCTTATTAGTAAAGAGGCCGAAGCACACCTCGAGCTAGTACACTTCTGCAAAATGGTTCTGGGAGAAGCCGAGTACAGTCCTGATAATAGCAAAGGTAAAGGATCAGGTGAGGAGGATTGCTTCCATATACTCCCTGGGGTCAAATATATACCGCCACCTCTCGCTCTTCCCCCACAGTTCCTGGGAGGAAAATCTGAGTCGCAATTGCCACTTCCAGCATTAGGGGCCTATGACAACTTCTGTGGTTGCACACACCCATCCTCTCCTAATAGATATGATCGGCGCTCTCTCTTAGCCGAAGTTCGGATAGTATGGGATGATGATGATTCTGATGACAGTGGTGACGACTCTGATGATAGTGATGATGACGAGAGTGAAGAATCAACTGAACCCCAAGACCCAGAATCAGTTTGGAACAGTCACGCCGAAAATGACCGCATGAGTGCCAGGCACAATGGGTGGTTGTCTGCTAGTGACGACGAAGAGCCGCCAAAAAATGTGAATCAGGAACCAATGGAAACCGACCCCTATGAGGAGTTTTGCTCAAGATGAAACTGTGGTCAATGCCCAAACACATCAAAGGACAAGGAGCAACAGACCCCATTTGAAGAGGAATATTAATCTGAAATCCTGGAGCACAACGTCCCTATGAAAAGCTAGTAGGCGAATGGAGAAGTTTCATTGGAGCACTAATCGAAAAGGCAGGCTTTCAGCCTCCAGCAGACATTGAGTTTGTGAACGTCATTGGATCCCTTTCTTCCTCCTCTAGGATGGACGGCATCACTGCTGAACCTCTCGAGCACACTGAATGCTTGGATCGCTAAAAAGGGTCATGGATCTGGAAGCCACTCCAGTTGCCTTCATACCCATGGATCCCCATGATGCCTTTCTAGTAGCCCCGATACCCAGGAACGGACCCCGAGAGCTCCTCATTTGGACTCAGGTGTCACGAACCGCCGCTTTGGACTAGACAAATGGGCACTGCCAATCCTTCACTTGTGGTTGCTTAGCCTGCAAAAATGAGAGGAAATTGGTGTACGATGAGATGGAAGCCGACAGTCAGAAAATTGAAGAAACTTCAGGGGACGACCACGCAACTGAAGACATAAAAGCCATGGATTTTCCTGGGGCTGAATATGTAGATGTCGTGAAGTTCAACACCACTTACCATACTTTGGGGAAAGGATTCTCGAGCATCCAATCTAAGCAGATAATTGAAAGTCTGCTAGAAAAGGGACGACTGACCCCTATCCTCCCCAGTGAGAAAGTAACCATTGTCAGATCAAGCCCGCCCGAAGGCAAAGTAACAATCCTTGTCAGGATTACCAAGGAAGAAGTCACTTTTCCCGAGTGTATCTCAGCCTTGAGAGAGGTTCTGGACACTGGCATGATACCTGATGCACCTCTTGTACAGAATGCCATAATTATCTCTAACGCTGAGTATTATAAAAGGGAGTCGGGACTGTTACATAAAGCCAAAAACAAAAGAGGAAAGCCACCAAGCCAGGGAGGCAATAGTTCCTGCTGCATGCTAACCATGGGCAAGCTCAAGCAGGCCCTCATCAAGATGAATCAGAAGATGCCCTAGCTCTGTGGGCCATCCAAGGAACAACAGCGCAATCTCAGGCTCAGAAACCCATAACCTAGGAAGCAATCCGGAAGGCCGCCCAGTCAGAAGTCAGTCATACCTAATATCCCCAAGCTCAGCCCCTCACCATTTCTAAGCTCTGGGAGACTTGCAACAAAATCAGTCAGAACCGGTGGCCAGTTGCTAAGCAAGCTCCTCCTTTGACCTTAGCAGCGTTAAAAGAGTCCTGTAAAGAGGCGACAAATAAGCCAGAGAGAGAAGTGAACCTGTTGACCAGATCTGGGCAGATCCATCAGAGTAATCTCAAGGCAGATAAGAAGTCAGCAGATCCAGCACCCAGGGAGAACCGTAACCCCTATGCCAAGACAGCTGAAACTCCTGACCCCGAGAAAAAAGATCCTGTGCTCACTCAGTTAAAACAAACTCAAGCCAACATCTCTCTACGGTCTTTACTCACTTCGTCTTATCCCCACAAGCTGAAATTGGAGGAAAGTCTGGCCCGCACACTGGTCCCTATTGATGCTACCCATGACGACGTGGTGCAATTAATTGGGAACATCCACTACGGAAACATAGTCACCTTCACGGACCTAGATCTCCCTCAATTTAGAGTCGATCATAATGAGCCTCTCTTCATCACGGTCCAGCTAGATGAACGACGTCTCCCTCGGGTCTTAGTGGACAATGGGTCCGGAATGAACATCCTCCCAGCAAAGATCATGAGCCTGCTTGGCATCAAGCCTACATATCTGATTATATGCTTTGAGATCACCTCCATGAATTGAAGGGACTCTAGGCTAATCCTTTTGATGGGATTAAACTACTCTAAAAGTCAATAGAGAGGTTGAGAAGAAGAATTAAAGTATAGGAGTTTACCTAGGGTTTAAGGAGTATTTGATTTAGAACGTGATTCTAAGGTGTTTTCCCGGTCGAGGAATGATTTGGGCAGAGCTTCGCCTTGATTTTAGGCTTGAGCCTTGATGTTCGTCAATCAACGTGGTTGATGGACGAATTTAGGAGTTGTTTGTGAGTGATTTGAAGGAGTATTTCGTGGAAAGAAACCAACAAATTGTGTGTGTTGTGTGTTTTTGATCGTGGATCGGGCACCTCTGAAATACTGGAAGTCACCAAGTATTTATAGGGGTTTAAGAGGTGGATGGATGACTTGGTCACCAAGATTAGGAGACTCAAGGAAGGTTCCAGAACTCAACTGTGATTGGATGACTGGATTGATAAGATTTTATCCAGAAAAGAGTTTGAAACGGAGAAGGAGAGTGATTCTGCATATCATGCAGAGGGCTTGTCTCGCGCGAGACACGTATGTCCCGTGCGGGATAACTAGTCTGTTGACCGTTTTGTCCTCTTCAGTTGTTCCGTTAGTCAGTTAGGTCCAAAACTACCGAGGTTAGTTAGAAACTTAACGAAACATGATGAAACTGATATGCTTTCATCAAAACATAAAAGTGAGATGAAGAGTAGTGTAATCATGAATTATTGGTTCAGAATGGGGTGTCTACAGTATAGGCCGAGGTAGAGCATCACTTCCTACTCGACATAGCCGAGCTAGGAAGTCGGGGGCCACTGAACGGTATAAACCTAAGTATGAATATGGGCTAGTCCGGGCAAGGCCCAAGTGGATTAGGCCCTTAACATAATCCTACTAAGTACGATGACAAGGAGGGGAATGGGCTTCCCTACCTTCCTCGGCCCAAGACTTCTCGGCATTATCCCTAGCCGACCTAGGCGTAAGGGGCGACGTGACCAAGGATCAGATCCAATGACGAGGAGACCTCCCTCCAAGGTCGAGCTAGGGCTCCCTTGACGACGAGGAGGCCTCATTGGATATCAACCATCTTGGTTAGCTTTCCAGCTATCTTAGCCCTTCCCCGGCTCATCGTAAGCCGGACAGGCTACGTATGACGAGGAAGGGGGCATCTCGACATTTGGGCAGAGTTACAACTTATGCAATCCTAATCAAATAAGGATATTAAGAAGTTATAAACCTCTTAGGATTGTAACCTTCTATACAAATTCAAGTCCAACAAGGATTCTTCAGCAGATATAATCCTCTTAGGATTAATATCTTATCTCTTAAGCAATCCAATTCAACATGGATTCTACATATGTATTCCTATAAATACAAGTCATATATCAGATTATTGGGTCCGTTATCTTTTTGACCCTAAACTCTGTCAAATTGATTACTCTTTCTCTAAACGTATACTTACTCTCACGCCAGAGGGCCTTCGCCAGAGAAGCCCCGGCTTAGTTTACGTTTCTTTTTCCTTTTCAGGCTATTCAATCGCCGGAGTACAACCGACCGCTGGATTTGGGCTGATTCGATCTTTTTGGCAGCGTCATCAATATATAATTATTACAGAAAGACAAAAGAAAAAAGAAAAAAAGGAATGTAACAAAAAAAACACTATGAAGCTCTCCTGTGTCTCTTTCCCCTTCATTTTCCTTTTGACTGTTGTAGTCTTCCCTAAAATAAAACCACATTATGTGGCCAGCTTACCCATTCCCCCTGCCTCCTTCCATCTTTGCATACTTTGGCACCTCCACTGCCTCTCTCTTTGTCCCTGAAGCGACTATACTACCGACGATTTCAACTTTCAAAAATGCCCACCAAAAATTTATTCAAATGGGTTTTTGGATTTTACCCCCACCCCATGATTTCAACTTTTTCTTTCTTTCCGGGAAAGAATCAAACATAAACCAGCAATTTCAATAAGAATAATTTGAAATTGAGGAAGATTTGATAAGGGTAAGGAGATTAGGAGGCAAAAAAGGTGTATGGATAGTGACTGAAAAGTGGGTGATATGATTTTTGTGATGGTGGCACAATGGTTGTGTAGGTGGTGACGGCGAAGGTCGTGGCACGGTAATGGTTAGGGTGGTCGAAGGCGAAAAACGGTGGCGACCGGAGGATGTGGTAGTGGTGGGTAAGAAGAGAAGAAGAAGGGAACTCTTTCTCTTCTCTTTCTCATTTAATCCTTTTAATTAAGAAATTTTCATTTAATCTACTTAAATGGAATATCAACTTCAATCTAAACCAATTTGTTAAGCACATGCACGACACATGTCATTTAATTGACTTTTCTAACGAATTTCGTTAAAAATCCCTTAATGGGTGAAAATTTAAAACTTGAGACCCTGAATTGGCCGAAAAAAATTGTCAGGCCCTCCGTAGAAGACCCCCTATTAGTTCAGATATTAAATTGTAATTTTCCCCTTTTAAAAATACATGGTGATATTTTTATAAGTAACTGAAATTGTTTAAAGCACTTAATGATATTTTTGTAAACAATCTAAACTATTTTAAAATACTCGTTGACGCTTTTGTAAATAATCGAAACTTATTAAAACACAATGATACTTATTACTCCGTAACATTATCACTGACACTTATTAACTTTATATCTGACACTATTTAACACTATCACTAACACTCCTTAAAACTACCAATGACATTTTTAACACACATACTGACATTATTTAACACACATTAACACTTATTAACAAATGTTAAAAGTGTCAGTTTTAATATTTATAAGTTCCAATATAAATAACTAACATTGTAAAAATACTAGTACTCCCTAGCCCGTGCCAATGATACGGTGACAGTATTCATGATGGTCAGGTGAAGAAAATTAAAACATAAACATGATAAAAAGCACCTTAATATCTCAAAATTCATGAAAATAGAATAGCAAACAATCACAAAATATAATTGGATATTGCCTACGTTTGTTCTTAACTCTTGCATCAAATTGAAAGTAAATGAAAATTCAAATGTCAGATTGAAGTAACAACCTGAGAATGTGGAAGAATTTAAGAGTGTACCCTGTGACTGAGTAAAAAACAACCACCCAAATTCAAAATTTAAGTAGAAAAAAATCACTTAACAATGTAAGAAGCATACCTATGAGATACCAAAATTTATCCTCCATTGAAAGAGTGAGCAAGCAAGTACTTGTACTTATATACGTAAATCCAACTTCAAAATTTTCCCGCATGTTTTCTATTCACAAAATTAAGTGCACTTCTAAATCATTACCCTAACAAACGATGTGTAAAACACACGTGCATGTGAAACATTCACAGTATAACTATATACCCATCTGAAATAAAAGAGTTCACTTATGACATCAAAATCAAAATGGACAATCTTCTAAATTGATGATTCAAATACATTTAATATACTAAATAGAAACGCAATACTAACATTCACAAAATTAATAGAGTAGTAGTTGTAATTTTGAAAACCATGCAAACCAATTTCAAAACTTAAACATTGAAAAAAAAATCAGATGGGTGTACGTATGGATTGGAACGGGTACAACATTGTAGCGCTCATATTGTGTCAGCAGCCCCTGCTACTTCATTGTAACATCTGAAAGTTACTTAGTTTGGATGAGTCTCATATGAATCAAATAATTATTTCTCCTTAATATAAAAGCAAGGAATTTGTGTTTCTATCTCGATCATCTATCGCAATTGCATACCGAAAGAATATTTATCATCATCAAATACATAAAACACTCACTCATCTTGCACACAAAAGCTTTAAAGAAAATGTATAAGGAGTCTCCTTTCATCTACCACCCACCATTCTAAACGACCACTATCTCTCAAAACTACCTTCACTACTTCTAATATTACAGTTACTTCTAAATCTTAAAGTCTGAGGTTACACCTTAAAACCAATTGGTGCTAAGGGAAGTGGCCCAGGATCTTTAAATATTATAGGAAAGGTTTGCCAATTCCCGATGTGGGATAATATCTCTAACACGCCCCCTCACGTGTAGCGGGCTTTTCCAAATCTTACAAGGTGGACTTATCAATCGGGTAGCACGGAGTAACATCATGGGCCGTTGGGCCTGCACGTGTAATGGACCTGCTCTGATACCATCTTAAAGTCTGAGGTTACACCTTAAAACCAATTGGTTCTAAGGAGAGTGGCACATTATCTTTATATATTATAAGCAAGATTTGTCAATTCCCGATGTGTGATAATATCTCTAACACTAAACACCAACACATCAGCATGGTCTAAAAGCATCCTGAGATGGACAGCATAACATTTTAATCATACTCTGATTATAGTGGGTTACACTGATAGATGGTAAAATAGATCCTTTAGAGAAGACAGAGAATCACAATAAAAAAGGGTTAATTACAAATTAGGGCCTGAAGTTTCACATGGGGTCCCCAAGAGGGGCCTGACTTTTTTTTTTAGCGATTTAGGGCCTGACTTCACATTTTTTTATCAAATCAGGGCTTTTTGACGAATTTCATCCAAAAATCCGTTAAGTTAAAGAAAAGTTAACGAAGGGACTAGTTTGTAATGATTATTAGTTTTAAGGGGTCAAATGCAAAGTTTAAATATAAAGTGTTCAAAATTTATTTCTTTTTCCAAAGTAATTAATATTATCTTAATTCTAAAATAATTAATATTCGGAATAAATATATGTTTTTTAATTTTTATATTAAAAAAATAAAAATATTTTTTTTACTTTTTATGTAACAAAATAATTAATGTTCGTAACATATAATGTATTAAAAAAACTGAAAATTTTAATTATTTAATATAATGTTAATATATTACGAATATTAACTATTTTTTAACATAATAATAAAAAATAAATTAATTTTATTTTGTGACATAAAAAGTAAAAAAATATTTTTTTTTCAAAACTATAAATTATTTAATA
>JAFEMH010008108.1:0-63548 GCA_022495995.1 Adenophora triphylla var. japonica | reverse complement strand
AAAAACTTTTTTCAAAGTTTCGAGGTAATCAAAACGGCGTGGCGAATTGCCAAATTAAACCGATGTCTTCAAACTCGCGTGAACTAAAAATTTCTACACACATTCACAAAAGCGCCTGCATGTGCGAACAAAGGCATCTGGGCTTCCTTTATTTGGACGAATTCTAAAGATTTTTCCAATTTATTTTTCTCCCTAATCTCCTAGTATGAATAAAAAGAGAACACTTTTAGAGGGAGGATTTTCTATTTTGACTAGGATTTTGACCCTAATTTGTTTCCAAAAATGATTTCCACCTCCCTCCTCCTATAAAAGCAACCCTAGACTAGTTTTTGATCATCTTTTATTTTTTTTCTTTTGGATCTTTTGATCTTTTGATTTTTCTTATTCTTTTTCCTAAACATATTACAATTCCTTTTGTACAATATTGAAGGTTTTAATTCAAGGTTTCGAGGTATTTATTTTAATGGACCTTCGAGGCTAAATTCTTTAGTTTAAGTGGATTGGTAGTAACACATATTAGATCTTTATGCTAAAGTTTTAATTCTTCTTATCTCTTTTCGCTCTTATTCTTCTCAACATTCTTAACCATTGTTCTTGAGATCAATTGTGTTGACCCAAATGGAATACCTTTCGACCTCTTGAATTTATTTGGGTATGACTTATCGCACTAGCGTGGATAAGCATGGATTACTCCCGCCCCGATGCAACGCGCATTCGGAGGTTTGAAATAAATAATCATATAATGTCGGACTCAAATGGGATATTCATTTAGTGACATTCGCTTTAAAACCATATTAAAATATTAGTTTAATTTTGAGAGTCGCCACGCCACTCCTTGATATAGCCCAAAGCTTTTGAAAAAAGCTAAAACGTTTAATTGGGTACGGGGTCAAGTTACAACAGAAGAAGAAACGCTATCACTCCTATTGCCCGACGGACCGGTCTTTCTAGCATGTGTGGGTGTTGGTTGTGTGCGGTGTTTACTGTGAATAGATAGAAGAAGCGAGATCATGCACAAGTGAGTGAGTGGAGAGAAAAAAATTAATTGATAATCACACCCTGTAATCCCGAGTTAAAGTTCTCGGAAGGTGCACTAATCAACGTTCATCCTTGGGGAATTGTTGATCATGGGATAATTATTACTAAGGTGGAAGGTAAAAATAGTTCCTAGATCCATTTGGGTTTTCTTGGGCGAAACCTTCGATCATTCTCTGCCATGCATATTTAAATATGTTGAAATAATCCTAAATCTAGCATAAAGGCATAATTAGAATATATTAAGCATGCAAGTAAACATCAATACAAAATAAAAAATGAAATAAAAGACTTACCAATTGTAGCAAGGCTTTGAGGATCGAATCTAAGGGTGATTCGAATAATATTGAGAGATGTACGGAAAGGAGAACTGGGGCATACTCTTGCCTTCAGGGAAAATATGTTGTGCGGTGACGATTACAGGGAAATAAATTCAAGTATAGTCTTGACTTCCCCTTGAAATTGTGTGTGATGGAACAAATCAAGTGTAGTCTTGATTTCTCCGTGTGTTGTGAAAATAAACCAAGTTTAGTCTTGATTCGTGTACGCAGTAACGCAAGTGTGGGGAGACGCTGGTGAAAACCGTGTTCACACAAACCGGATCCTGCGGGAAATGAGTACCGAGTGCACGTATTTCGTAGTGCTTCGGGGAATGGGCCGGACTGAAAAAGGGTCGATCGGCCTTAATAATAAGGTTCAATCGGCACAAAAATGAAGGGTCGATTGGCCTTAAAATAAGGTCCGATCGGCACTTAAACCGGTGTAAAGTTTATCTTAAATGAAAGTGGTCGATCGGCCAAATCCTTTCTAGCCTTGAACCAATTCTCGCTCTTGGCCCAAACTCCTTTGCATTGGCCGGCACCTTGGCCCTAACTGGCCCCAAAGCTTCCCCTTGGCCATACCATGAAGTGGCCGGCCAACTCCTCGCCGCTCCAGCGCCTAGATTTGCTTGGGCCTATTTTAGTGCATAGTTATTATTCAAGTTTCGTTCCCGCAATCTGTCAAGTCCACTTTGACTCACTTTAATGACTTCTTTTGCACTTCGTTCTTTGGAATTTTATTTTTCATTTAATCCCATGAATTTTTCTAAATCAGCTCGTCTCCAAATTTCCATATTTCCCAGTTTAGTCCCCGAATTTTCAATAAATTCCAACTTGGGTTCAAAAGCTTCCAAATGCCAGCTCAAATTCCCGCATTTTCCCAAATTGCACTTCCGCCCTCCGTCAGACTCAAACCATATCAAATATACATAAAACTCGAGAATCAAATGCAAAAGAAACCCTAACCAAAACCATTCCAAAATATTTAAAATTCCTTTTTTCGGATAGGGTACTAACAAAGAGCCCCTCGGCGACAGCTTTCTTGTAAGCACAAGTGGGGTCGACGATAAAAATAGGGATCCGTCCTAAAAAAGGGATTTCAGGAGGTGGAACAATGATTTTGCGGATGTGAGGTTTTGGACTCGAGCCGAGTCGCAAATGGAAAGCATGACTCTGCGGTAGGTCGAGCTCAATGGCCGATGCCCAGCGTCCTGGACTACCTACGTATCCCAAGAGGAATCAATCCAAGTCGTAGTTCGGAAAACCGCCAGATAGAAATGAATGGGCAGCTTAGTACTACGAAGGCTGGAAGACAAGCGTGGTGTCAAGGATACGTGATCACACAGTGAGTCACCGAAAGATTTCTGTGGATCGAGACGACGGGAGTCACTCTAAAGATTTGATCTGTAAGTGGGAGTCACCCAAAGATTTGACTGTACGGGGAGTCACCCAAAGATTGTGACGGTGCGCACGGAGTCACCCAAAGCATTTGACTGTTCGGGAGTCACCCGAAAGATTTGATCGTACGGGGAGTCACCCAAAGATTTGACCGTCCGGGAGTCACCCAAAGATTTGATCGTGCTCGGGAGTCACCCAAAGGATTTGACTGTTCGGGGAGTCACCCAAAGATTTGACTGTCCGGGGAGTCACCCAAATATTTGATCGTGACGGAGTCACCCAAAGATTTGATCAGTACGGGAGTCACCCAAAGATTTGATCAGGGGAGTCACCCAAAGATTTGACTGTTCGGGAAGTCACCCAAAGATTTGTTTATTATGTTTTAGAGAGGAGTTTTGTCTCCTAGGCTCGAAGTTAGGATTTTGGGAGGCATTTGTCACATAGGCTTAAGGCTAGGGTTTAGAGAGGTATTAGTCACCTAGACTTGAGGCTAGGATTTAGAAAGGTATTTGTCACCCAGGCTTAAGGCTAGGGTTTAGAAATGTATCTGTCACCTAGGCTTGAGGCTAGGTTTAGAAAGGTGTTTGTTACCCAGGCTTAAGGCTAGGGTTTAGAAATGTATTTGTCACCCAGGCTCGAGGCTAGGGTTTAGAGAGGAGTTTGTTACCTAGGCTTAAGGCTAGGGTTTAGAAAGGTATTTGTCACCTAGGCTTGAGGCTAGGGTTTAGAAAGGTATTTGTCACCTAGGCTTAAGGCTAGGATTTAGAAAGGTATTTGTCACCTAGGCTTGAGGCTAGGGTTTAGAAAGGTTTTTGTCACCTAGGCTTAAGGCTAGGGTTTTACATTTGCGGTAAGTCTAAACAAGGCAGTTTGAGCAGAAAGGTTATGGTTTTAACTAGGCGAGGCCGAGTAAGTGTCTATGATAGAAGGTGGGATTGGGTAAGTTTGATGTCCAGAGATAAGGACCGAGTCATCTTGAGAGATACGTTTTTGATAGATTTGAAGAGTTTGAAAATTTGTGGAGACCAAAGAGTGATTTTTGTAAACAAGGTACCAAGGAGGACGGTATTTTGAAAGCATGTTTATTTGATAAAGAGGCCTTATGATTAATTATGTTTCTAACTAACTCAAAGAGTTTGTCACATGATGATCTTGATGACAAGGAATGCCCTTCTTGCTAGATATGATTTTGTCTGAGCCTCGACAGAGCCCCGGCCTCTCCCGAAGAACCACATAGTCGACCTATTTCGTTGAGAGGAGCCTCAACGTTTGATGAAGTGACTACGGCGAAACCCCGTCGATGGTGCAAAGTAAACCCGAAGGGAATGTCCCCGGTGAAGAGAGCCTCGAGAGAACAAACTCTTAATAAAAGCCCCACTTGGAGAGATTCAATGTATCCCATTGCGCATGCAGTCATCTTGCAGCCACGGAGGAGACCCCTCGTTTTGAACAATAGTCAATCAGTCGTTGGACAAGACTCGAAAATGTATACGTGCAGGGGCGCATTTTTTTGAAGGTGGGAATGGATCCCGAATTCGTGTATGACACTCTCGCTTTTGGTTTTGACTCTTTTGGGAGAGTATAAGCATCACAAGGTATGAAAAAGTGTATGGAAGCCCCCGCATTGTAAAGACAAGAGTTTGGCTCTATTTTCCTATGATATAGAAAAAGAAGACTTGTCGAGACATTTGAAGAATTGTTTTATCCAGAATTATATTTTGATTGCTCGAGAATGGACCTCACTGATTGATTTTTCAAATTCCAATTATGTAAGTAAACAAATAATGACTGCTTTGATTTGAAGTTGGAATAAAAATCGATTGATGGTGAAATTGGGCTTGACTTTAGAGGGAGTGGGATGTTCCGTTGTTGCTTGCTGCTCTGGGCTGTTCGGTGATAATTGTCGTGCAGGCTGCCGCTGCATTGATCTTCTTTATGGGAAAGAATGAAAAATAGAAAAAAGATTGGAGGGAGAAAAAGGAAAAGATTGGAGTGGAAGAAAAATTGGGATTTGACCGATTATAGCCCCTTCTATTTTTCGGTCTTTGAGTTAAGATTCGATTGCTCCTTTGTTCTCACAAGCCGAGGAGTAGTCCCCGCGCGCGTCTCCTTGCTTTTTACCGGAGTGCCGTTGAGAGGCACGGATGCGAAGCCCAGTGGGACTTTTGCGAGCAGAGTGTTTGAGGAGTCGAATGAACGAATTTCAAGAATAGGACGAGTTCCCAAACTTGGCGAGCACGTAATATGCTCACGTGGGATAACAAGTGACTCAAGATGAGAATACCTGTCCGTAGAGGTTGTAGCTGGTCTTTGGGTTGCGATCGATCATTGGGTGATGCTTAACATGACCTCTTAAAGTGAGAGGTTGGTGGGCCTTTGCTTTGAGAGGTTGGTTTGAGGGATGTGTTTGGGATCTCTAAGGTGAAGGGATTTTCTTGTTGTCGCTTCTTCGGAGAACCTCTAAGAGTGAGGTTAACTTTGATTTTGACAAGGTTAAGGGTGGTGATGGAATCCTCTAAAAGTGAGAGGATGGGCTTTGGAATTGGTTCATGGGATTTGTCGGGGAGGGAATCTTTTGTTGCTTCTTCTCGCGAGTTTGTTGTGATTTCGGCGGGTACCTTGATCATGATAGGACCTTCACTCGATGTCTCATTTTCGTAACCTTTGAGATGGGAGGTTCACTTCGGAGTGATGGAGGTTTTTTTTTTTTTTTTTTTTTTTTTTGACACCCTCTTCGGATTCGTTTGCTCGTGATAGCCCTAGCGTATGCCTTAGGATGCGTTTGTCTTTTCCCCTCTTGGGCTTGGAGGTGGTCCCTTCTTTCGTGAGCCAAAGGAGCCCACTTGTATAGGCTTCTTTTGCATTCCGCCTTTCTTGAGCTTGGAGGTGATTGCTTCCTTTGTGAGTCGGGGAGCCCCTAGTATGGGCTTCTTCCTTAGGGTTTCAAAACTTGTCGATCTTGAAATGAAAGGGTATTATTTAGTGAGGATAAGGTTATGGCTTCCTATGGTGAGAGGTTCAAGCTTCAATCGCTCTTGGATAGCATTCTCAAAAGGGTATTTAAAATAAATGCAAACTCATTTAACCGACTTATTAAGTAAGGCAAAATATATTCGAGGACCATGAGAAAGATATGTGAGCATATTCAACGAAAGCAACGATCAAATGGAAAAACAGGAGGAGACGTGAGATTGGGGGGTTGGTGAGCCCCAAGTTGATATTCGTGTAGCACTTGTGAAGGATAAGAACAGCCCTTGCGCTTTCTTTGAATCGCAGATGGCGTGAACAACTATTTTCGATGATGAGCAACAACGGTCTTTGTGCTTGTCTTGTCCATATGGAAAGGAGATCAAGTAGGGGAGAATGTATTTGGGGAAGTGTATGCTCGAGAAAGTATAGAGGAGCATGTACAAGGAGAGGGTCTAGAGATAGTGTACGAAAAGTATATGGTGGAGTATGGAGAGAGTGTATGAAAGAAGTGGTGTATACTACGATCAAAGCATTCATTCATTGTTTACTTTGTTATTAGCCGGTGAATTTATCAGTGAGATTAGCAATTAAGTGATAATTATAAATAAAACAATTCTTCTTGAAAGTAATGCGAGATTATGTTTCAAGTCTAGAGAGAAAAGAAAGAAAGACTATTTTATTATTGAAATAACTAATCTAAAGTGGACATTACATACCGATGCCCAAAAGTGGACGTAAGAAAGACACACTTTAGAACCTACGAGGCTGAATGAATCTAAATCTTCCACTTGAAGGGGGCGAGGTTCCTTCATCAATGAGGCCTTGGTTGATCAATCTTTGAATTACATGCTTGTGAATGTGTGCCCAAATTTTTGTTTTTGTTGGATTCACGCGAGTTTGAAGACATCCGGTTTAATTTGAAAAACGGAGTCGCCACGCCATTTTGATTACCTCAAAACTTTGAAAAAAAGGTTTTTTATGGGTTCGGAGGTTAAGTTACCCCTTGGAAAGAACGGATCGTCATTCACCCAAGGTGCCTTGCCGGTAGACATGGGCAAACCGGAACCGGAGAACCGAACCGGAACCGAAAGAACCGGAACCGGCGAGAACCGGAACCGGTGAGAACCGAAACCGGCCGGTTCACGGTTCAATCCCGGTTCCTCATTTTAAAAAACCGTGAACCGGCGGTTTTGGAACCGAAACCGGGGAACCGGAACCGGGGAACCGGCGGTTCGGAACCGGAGAACCGGCCGTTCTTGCACCTTTTTTCAGCTTTTCCAAGTCAAATTTGCCCTTTTTTTTTTTACTTTTTACACCTTTTTCAGTAATTAAAAAAAATAAAAAAATATTTGAGAAAAAGTACAAATATTTCTCCACCATTTAGTATTCTAGTGAATTATCTACTTAAATTCATCAAAATGCTTAATATCTTGTCTTTGGTTTTGAGTAAATTTCGGTTGATACGGCCTTCTGACTCCTTGCTTACTAATTTGCTTGCGAGATGTTTAGTTTTTTTTCATATTTAAACTTCTTTGCAGTGTAATTGGATATGGTACTTTGAGTTTAATATTAGTGATCATTATGTCATGTACGTGGCAGGTCATTTGGCAGGACTTATGAGGTTTGCATGCCATCTTTGTTGAATCCATTGGTTGTTCCATTTTTATATATGTGGTATATTTGACCCATAAGTTTATGAATGTTTACTTTTTATTATCACAGAATGCATGGTGGTTTAACTATATACACTACACGAATGTCTACTAATCACGAGATTGCTGGACACGTCAACGAGAACATTTTATTGCTTGAATTTGGATATGGGCGGTCGCCCACCTCTCTGGGCGGTCGCCCACCTGGACGATTTTCAAAAAAAAAAAAAAAAAGCCAAAAAAGGAATCGGAAAACCGTGGAACCGGAACCGGCATCAAGGAACCGGAACCGAAAACCGAATTTAGGCGGTTCCGTCTCGGTTCCCCCTTCCCCGGAACCGGAACCGACGGTTCGGAACCGGAATCGGAACCGGGAACCGGATGCCCATGCCTACTTGCCGGAGCAAGTCTCCCAAGATTTCATTAATCGTGCTTGCTTGCGTGCTTTCTTGTGTGCATGTGTTTGATGATAAAGATGGAATGTCCCAAGTCGTCTTCCGGACGTACAAACCATTTGTTGGTTGTCGCTCGGGATTTCTTGGATTTTATGTATTCGGGATTATGATCCCGCCCTCATCTTGGACTTGTGATCATCGCATTTTTGGACCTTGGGACTTGCGTGATCGAGAGAATGACTCTCTTTGTAGTCAAAGATGAGGTTCTTCTACAGAAAAGGAGGGTCCTTAGCCCATCAATCCTACACTTTAAGATGGTCGAGCTCGTATAGATGCTTCATACTCATCTTAAATGATAATCGGAGATATAGGGTTCGAAGGTGTCCCTTTCTAAAGAGATTACGAAACCTTTATGGAAGGAACGATGTAAAGATAGGATCTTTTACACCGGTCCGTTCCTAGGTTGCTAATGGGGAATGGGGGAAATGTATGTAAAAATGACACTTTAATGAAAAGATGACATTTTTGGGTTGCAAATGATGCACTTGATTCAAAAAAATGATCTTTATTGCAAATGATGCATAAAGATATGATTTTTATGCAAATGATGCATTTTTATGAAGAAATTGACATTCATTATGCAAATGATGCATAAAGATTACATTTTGAAAAGCATATGATGCTAGTTTATGGTAAAGACATGATCTTTAAAGCAAATGATGCTTGGAAAAGGGATTTTGAATGCAACAGATGCATTTTGATTGAAAAGACTTGATTTTTATATGCAAAGGATGCATAAAGATGACATTTTTATTGGAAATGGGGGTTTTAGGTGCAAAGGATGCACCTTTATGGGGAAAGACTACATTTTTATGACAAATGATGTCTAATGCATGCAAAAAGGGGAAGGGGGAATATAAAGATGTGATCTTTAATCTACCAAGTCCCAAGCAATATAAAGGCAATGCAATGAACAATTTATGAAGCAATTAGGATGCGAGGTTAGGGCGTGCGAGGTTACAGTAATGGCTTCCTTCTTCTTTGGATGGAGCTAGGAGGAGAGGTTGATCTTGGATCTTGAGGAGGAGGGAGGTAGCTTCTTGGCCTTCTTCTTCACCTTCTTGGATCTTGACGGCTCTTGAGAGTATTCTTCACGTATTATGTGTGGTGTTGTTGAAAATTGTGTGTCTAAAATGGGTAGAGGAGGGCTCTATTTATAGGCGATGCTGGATAAGGCTAATGAAGCCGTGTGGCCAGGGACCGCGAGCTAATGCAGCCGCGCGGCATTATCCATTATGACTCAGCATTTCTAGAACCATGCAAGGTGGCAAATTCTAGAAACTTCTTCCTAATTAAAAAAAACGTGTTTCTTAATTAGGAAGGCGCCTCTTCGACCTTTAATTAATTTGGGACTGCTCCTGGAATATTTCCGGAACACTAGGAAGGTCAGGGAATTACCGGAAAACTTACCGAAATTGCCGGGAAATTTAGCTTAGGAAGGCATGAGCCGATTTAGGTACTTACGAAGCCCTCGGCAACGTCACTTGCAAGGCGAGTGGGGTTGTCGATAGAAAAGGATCCGATGCGGCGAATGCCGAGACGGATTGGGAGACCGAGGTGGTCGAGTGGCTGAACCTCTGGAAGGCGACCTACGTATCCCGAGTGGGAATCAAGCCAGGTCGTAGTTCGGAATAGATCCGCTGAGGAATGGAGAAGAGAAAGGGTCTCTTCTTTGGGGAAATAGAAGAGAAAATGACCTAGGAGGTCAAGCAATTGATCCTACTTTGGGGATATGCTAGAAGTGACCGAGGTGGTCGGATAACAAAGTCTCTTATGAGAGACTACTTCATCAACGAGGTGACGGAGGAACAGGGGTGACAAAGTGGTCGGATGGGTGGACCTTTTATAAAAGGCTACCTACGTATCCCGGAGAAATCGAAGCCTTGATCGTAGTTCAAGCATCACTAGATAGTTAGAAACGATGTCTAGGATCCTTGAGGGTTTTGACAATTAATGGAGGTTTGTCACACGATTGACAATTAATGGAGAGTTTGTCACACGAGGAAACTAGAGCTTACGTCACTATCAAGGAGATAGAGGTAGCTAAAGTTGAGAGAAACTTGAGCGTACGTCACTATCTGGGATAGAGATAGCTAAAGCTGGATGACGTTATTTCTTTATGACGGAAATAACGAAGATTAAAGCTTACGGCGCCATCTCTTTTGACGAGAGATAGAGGTAGCTAAAGCTAGAAGAACTTAAGTATACTTCGCTATTCGTGATAGAGGTATCTTAAGTTAAGAAGAACTCGAGCATACGTCACTATCCGGGATAGAGGTAGCTTAAGTTGAGAGGAACTTGAGCATACGTCACTATTCGGGATAGAGGTAGCTTAAGTTAAGAGAACTTAGCATACGTCACTATTCGGGATAGAGGTAGCTTAAGTTAAGAGTTTTGACAATTCGGAGGTTGTCACCTAGCATTATCCCGTTATAACGAAATTAACGGAGGTGACTGGGAATAGAGCTTGATTGCTTAGGAGATAAGGGATATCTTCTGAAGAGGGTGTTATCTCAGTTAAAGGATAACGGGAATTGCATGCCCAAGTGGAAGGTCCAGGGGCAGGATTGTAATTTTCTGCTCAGAGCGAATGAGGCCGCCCGGCATGAGATGGAGAAAAAGGAGTCGTACGGCTAGAGACCTGTTTTTTCCAGATTATTTAAAATCAGATTTGAACGGGCCATTGGCATTGTGTTGCCGCCCAAGAACGCAGAGAGAGAGAAGAGAGGAAGAGAATTTCTAAATTCTTTCAATCCCCTTGCTTCCCTTTGATTTGAGATGGATCCGGAGGGCAATCCTATACCAAGGCAAGCAAGAAGAAATATCTCCGCGGCTGCGAGAAGGAGGAGAAAGGAGCTCGTGCGAACGGAAAGAAAGTATGACTTTCTTACGCCTTCGTCGGAGCTTTACCCGGGGAGAAGAGAGCACAAATCGACGAACCCGCGTCCGGTTGGGGTAAGCATTCTTATTTGACTCAATTCCGTCGATTTTGATTGAATTTTGAATGACTTAGGGCTTGACCCGAACTTAGGAATTTTCTAGGATTTTCCTAGGATTTTTTTTTTGAATGATTTTGAGATATTGGTGAATAACCTATGAGGCTAAGAACATGCAATGTGCAATTTTTTTTGACAAAAATAATGGGAATGACCCACTTTTTTCGCAAATAAAGTAAGAATGAAAAAATTGTCTAAAGTGAGACGGAGTTCTTGCATGTGCTAGAACTAGGTCAAAATTTTAAGAAAACATGATTTTGGAAGATGAAAAGGATTCATGCATGCCATTTTTGAAAGAATAATGCTTATGTGCAAAGAATTGTGAAAATTGTGATTTTGTGCTTTAGGAAAGCAATGGGACTTGACATGACGTGTTTCAAGTGATGAAAGACGCTTTTTTTATGCAAATGATGCTAGAAAAACTTTTGTGAATGCTTTTCTTTTGAAAAATATGTGCACTTTTTGTGAATATATGCATGCTTTTGAAATGAGATGAAGGACTGACACATTTCTTTTTGCTGTGCTTGTCTACAGGAGAACAAGTCTAGAGGACCATCAGAGATTGCAGTCAAGCTTTGGCAGAGGATGCCGGATTTCGAGAAGAATGGGGTGAACCCCAAGGATTTGGTGAGGCTCACCGGGCTGGATTCATTCGTCGAGGCTATCGGCGGGGGTGTTCATATCACCTCTAAGAGCGAGGGCTTGACCCGAGGCCCTTTACGAGTTACGGTGGGATAGCACCCATAGCTTTCACGCGAGATGGGGAGAGGGCGACGGTGACTCTGCCGATTTCACGGCTATGCGGCCTACGAGTTCACGGGAGGCCCGTGACTTGGAGAGACCACATTACGGTGAGGAGTTTCAGAATTTGGTTGGGTTTGAGTTGATTCCCAAGGGGTTGGGTATGGAGACACGGAATGTCGAGGTGGCGATCCCGAGCTGCATGCGAGCTTTCTTTGTTAGCGATGTGGCCCCGCCAAGCTTGGCTAGAGCTTTCGTGTGGTTGATCTTGTCGGTCACCATTTTTGCTAATGCAGGACACTGGCCATGACTTGTCTCCTTGATTCTCTGGTTGATGTGGATGGGATAGGGACGGTCTCTTGGGGAGAGGCCGGATTAGCGGAGTTGTATTTCTCCTTGGACATATACAGCCGGAACAAGGCTGCTTCGATGGACTGCTTCTCATTTGCACTTGAGGTAGTCTCCTTTCTTTTCTCTTTTCTCTTTTCTGTCTTGAGACTTTTATGAGAGAGAGAGTGACCTTTTTGATGTTTTGAACATGCAGGCCTGGTTTTGTGAGGTGATCGGGTTCTTCCCTTGGAACCAGCAGAGTGATATCACCATCTTCCCTGCTATGGTTATTTGGAGGAGATGCGAGGATAAATTCACGGGGAAGACCCGGATCACTTTCGACTACAAAATGGTGAGGCCGGTCATCAACAGGGATGGGCACGACGGAGTGGACTTCTACCCTTGGGGCAGGTATCCGGAGATTTTGCTGGGAGAGGCCATCGAGGCGACGAGGCAGCGGAGATGGCTGACGGGGCTGACATGTGATGTCATTTACTTGGGGGACCGTTTTTCGAGGCAGCATGGCCATGTCCCTCCATTGGATGCCATTACTTCCCACGATCCTCCGGCACGGATGCTACAGCCCAGGGATTGGCCAGGAGATGAGATTGAGAGATATCAGGGAGGTATAGCTGCAGAGGAGTATTTCGACATGGGTACCCCCTACGCTGTGTTTGTGGAGCGGCGGCGAGGGCGCCCACGAAGCTAGTGAAGGCGCGGTTACTCGAGGATATGGGGAGGATGAGCCCTGCGACCCGCCGATCCCTCCTGCGCATCCGTCTACGTGGTCCATGGAGTACCGAGGAGATTGAGGATACTGTCCCCGGCTAGGGAGCCCCAGTACACCTTGCGCTGGCAACGGCCTTTGTAAGTATACTTTTAGGGTTTTTCCCTTTTTAGCTTTCTTTGCTTTTTGAGACTTTACGAGATTTTTCGAGATTTTTCTCTTCTTTTTCTCGGGTTCCGGCTCGCACTTATGATAAGTGGTCGGGCGGAAACGAGGGGCTGGAAGGACATGTGCCGGTCTCTTTTGAGGAAGGCGGCTGCGCTTGAGCGGCGGCGGATGCTTGAGCCGGGCGCAGAGACGGCATGTCGAGGGCACAAATGGCGTCTACCTCATCGGCCTCGGAGTACTCTTCCCGGTGCCATGCCTCGGGGCGGGGACCCAACGGCGACATGCAGGCAGTGGGCGAGTACGGGCACGATAATGTCCATTTGTTCGGACGTGAGCGACCAGGGAGGACTGATGAGGGAGGCTAGCATTTATGAGGCGGCGGTGATGCAGATGAGGAAGAATCGGAGGCCTAGGAGGTCTCTAGAATAGATTTGGAACAAAAACAAACAATGAACAATTTTTATGCACACTTTGTTTATTTTTTGCTTTATTTGGGCACCGATGGGGCGAAGACATTGTATTTATGCTTTATTTACTTTTCTAATTCATGCTTTTTTAATTTGCATATTATCTGAGCCTTGGGGCGATTTTTTGCTTGGAATCGGGCTTTGAAACCGGGCCAAAATGATTTATGATGGTGTATAAATGTTTGAATGGCTTACGGATATGTTTTTGTACGGGTTTTGGTTGAAAAAGTGGGGTGAACTCCCTTGGGCAGCAACTTGGTTCTTTGCAGAATTTCTGCGAGATGGCTAATGTGGCCGTGCGGTTTTGGTCTCTGGGGCAAATGAAGCCGTGCGGCTCACGGTTCTATACGGCTGGTTATTTTCTGAATAAAAGCAAGGCTTGCCCATTTCATTTCATTTTCAACTTAGACTTGTCCCAATTGTTCCCAGAGCACATTTTGGACCTAAAAGCACCACCTTTGATCATTTTGCGATGGAGAAGCCCGTCGGATTGCAAAGGGAAGCGAGACCATTTTACGTTCGATCTTCAATCTTGGGTGAGACACAACTTCCAATCTCATAGGGGCTGCTTGATTCTTCCTTCAAGATCAAGTCTTTATGGCATTTGAGGGATCTCCCGCCCGATAGGGACCTTTTGAGAGCCGCGGCAAAAGGATTACAGGACGTTCGGAGACATGTTTGCTTGCTTTTCTTATAACGAGATTGTCCCGACGCATGAAGACTTCCGAGCCTTGATTGGGGGTCCCGAAATTGAGGCTATATCTATTCCAGCTGATCGGAGACGTGCTAGGTGGCGAGTAAAGCTTGCATCTTTCTGCGAGATTCCTTTGGGGAATTTGAGAGGATGATGGTAGCCCGGGACGGGATTGACCTTTACGATATCCCGGGCGAGTTTGGGTCTCCGAGATATAGGCTGCGACCACGGTGGCTATGGACGCATTTATCCTTTGCGTATTCTGCTTTGTTCATTCTTGAGTCCGTGGGGATCTGTCATAGTGGTCTCTTGGACATGGTTAGAGGCTGCAAGTGGGAAGGATATTGTCCATTGGTTTTGGGAGAGACACTTCATGGGATTGACGGGATGGCTCGGGAGACCATTTCATGAGATCCGGGAGTCAGAATTTGTGCTTGACCTTATGGGCTGCGGGGAGAGGCTCGGGGCTTTGCCGGGGCTTTGCCGACTCGGTGCCCTTGGGTGATTTCTCGGAGAGGTGCACCGGGCAACAGGACCGAGTAGGCTGGGAGGCGACGATGGCTAGGCTATCCACTTCGGACATCCGTTGGTGGATACCTCATTGGAGGTTGCGGACCATGAGGATATTTCGGGAGTCCTATCTTTGTGAGGGTTCCGAGATTACATTGGTCATCCTTCTACATACCACTTAGTATCCGGGCGGTTTGGGGCTTTTGAGTGATTGGGAGGACATGGGACCATGGAGGTGGTGTCATTGGATATGAGGGATCCGGCCCGGCTTCTCTTTCTTCTCGAGGGCTTGGACATATCTTTGCTTTCCCTTTGAGGGCTATCTTCGGGAGCGGGAAGAGCACCATCTTGACCAGCTTTGTCTACTTGGGTGAGTACGAGAGGGAGATGGGAGCGACTCGGGTCATTCACGGAGGAGAGACGTCAAGCATTTATTGGGGCGGCGTGTGACTCGAGCGGGACTACGAGGAGGCGAGGCTAAGGCGAGTCGCCGTAACCCGGTCAGGTGACTTGGTCGGAGACATGGAGGCTCGGTACAAGAGGTTGTCAGAGGTCGCTCCTTTGGCGAGGCTCGGAGGGAGGAGGTGCGGACTCGTGCTCGGGTAGAGAGCACTTATTGACACGGGTTTGGTAGAGGCTCCGGTGAGGATACCGGAGGTCGGGATGAGGATACCGAGCATTATAGATAAAAAGAGAAAGAAGACTCGACGGGGCCGAGGAAAAGGGAAGAAGACCAAAGAAGACTCGGCGAATGACGGCCCGACAAATCTTTTCTTAGGATTCCCTTATTGCCATTTGCAAACACATTAGTTTATTTAGGCATTTTATTGTATTTTAGATCTTTGTAGCGAGGTTAGCGAGTCGAGGTAGGCCGTGCTTGAACTCATCAAGAAGTTTTTAACTTGTAATGAACAAGAAATATTATTTTAGAAATTAATCAAGACACATTTCATGGAAATTCAAATGTCTTATTGATTGGGACCCGTTTTATGGCGAAATACCCTTCATTATTTAGGACGCACTTCATGGAAGCTTGATTGTCCTTTTTATTGTTTAGACCGAACCATATATGGTGCCTACGTTCCCCTTTTACAAGAAAGACTAAGGGGCTCGGGTCTTCGTAGTTCATTTTGGTGAACTATATATATTTTTTATGTGCGTACTGTTTTTGCCTAGACCGCCCTTTTAGGGTTTTCGGCCTAGGGCATTACTCTTTTTGCACTAAGATTTTTCTTCTTTTTTTTTTTTATGTCTGACCATGTCTTTTGCCTAGACAGCCCTTTTTGGGGTTTTCGGCTATAGGGTATTACTCTTTTTGCACTCTTTTTTTATTATTATTATTTTCTTTTTCTTTTAGACATAGTATCTTTTGAGCTTATCACCGATTGTTTGGGTGGACAAAGGGATTACCGTCCAGTCTGCAAGCTTCATGGCTCCTCCCGATAGTATCTTACGCACCATATAAGGGCCGATCCAAACGGGTTCCCATTTTCCCGGGGGTTGTCTACGGTAGGGGGCTTCACTTTCAAAACTAAGTCACCCTCTTTGATGTCTACTGGCCTTGACCTTTTTATCAAACGCTGCGGCCATCCGCCTCTGGTAGGCTCGGGTGTGTTCCATGGCTTTTAGCCTTCTCTCGTCAGCGGGGCTAACTCATCATGCCGGCTTGCGCAACCATTCTACTTCATTGACACTATTTTCTAGGAGGACCCTTAATGACGGGATTTCCAACTTCACTGGTAACACTTGCTTCCATCCCGTAGGTTAAGGCAAAAGGAGTTTCTCTGTAGGCATTACGACAGACGTTACGTAGCCCCGAGTGCCCAGTGCGGCTTTTCGGGCCAATCACGACCACGGGTGGCCATCTTACGGATGATCCGTTCGAGCGTCTTATTAGCGGCTTCCACGGCTCCATTAGTACGAGTGCATGCGGAGACGACTTGTGGCGAGTGATTACGAGTCGACATCAACCTATCGCAGTCCCACTTCAAAGTGCGACCCATTATCGGAAATGATCTCGTTGGGCACCCCGTATACGCACATTATATTTTCTTTAATGAATTGGGCCACTTTTACGGAAGTGAGGACCTTGTAAGACTTGGCCTCTACCCACTTGGTGAAGTAGTCGATGGCTACTAGCACAAATTCATGTCCATTGCTTCTGCCGGGCTATTTTCCCTATCACGTCAATACCCCAAGTTGCAAACGGCCAAGGAGTCGTCATGCGGTACGGGTCATGAGGCGGGAGATGGTTGAGGTTGGCAAACCGCGGCACTTGTCGCATGCTCGGACGTGCTGGACCTGATCTGTTTCCATGGAAATCAGTAGTAACCCATTACGAGGATCACTTGCATCGGGGCTCGGCATTCATATGAGGACCGCGGGGACCATTGTGGACTTCGAGTCATCAATTCTTTGGCCTTTTCTTGAGTGACGCACAAGAGGAGTGGTCCTTGGTATCGCTTCTTGTATAGGTTGCCTCCTAGAATGACATAATGGGAGGCCAACCTTTTCAAGGCTTGCAAGCTCTTGGCTCGACACCTTCTTTTGGTCTACCTTCTTTGTCTCACGAAAGCTGACTTTCCATCTTTGAGGAAGCTGGTAAATTTGATTGTACCGGGGTTCCTTTATAGGCTCGGGTCCCAGGTCTACTTCACAACGAAGGCTGGGGCTTCTCTTCTACCCACTCGGAAGGGTTTTATGGCTTTTCCCTCGGGGATCTCTACCAATGAGGCTAGAGTAGCTAGGGCATCTGCGAATCTGTTCTTTTCCCTTGGCAAGTAGTGGAAGGTCACTTCTACGAGCTGTCCGGTCCAACTCCTCTATATGGGCATGATACCGCAGTTAGGGTCCACGATCTTCCAGCTTGTTGGAAACCTGGTTGATGATCGTGGCCGAGTCTCAGTAAACTTCTAGCTCCTTGACATTCCTTTCTAAGGCGGCTTCCAAACCGGCAATGCGGGCTTCATACTCGGCAACATTGTTCGTGGCGGGGAAGTTCAACTTGAGAGCTATGGGTGTATGCTCATCTTTCGGATCGACCGGTAGCATCCCGATACCGTTTCCTCTTTTGTTAGCGGCTCAGTCAAAGAACAATTGCCATCGGTTTTCGGGCTCATTGCAAAGATCCCTTCATGCAGGAATTGGGGTTCGGGCCCTCTGTCTTCATTCTTGGGAAAGTTCGCCGGGTGGTCGACAACGCTTGACCCTTGATGGCCTTTACGGTCACATAGTTGATGTCGTACTCGCTAAGAAGAAGGACCACTTTGCTAGACGCATCGAGAGGAAGGCTTATCAAAGATGTATTTGATGGGGTCCATTCTTGAGACCAAATTCACGGGGTGGGCTTGCATATAATGCTTCAACTTGCCGACTACCCGGACCGATCCCGCACAGGTCTTTTCACATCTTGAGTAATTGAGCTCACTTCCTGCAGCCTTCCAGGTGACAAAGTAAATGGCGTTTTCTATCCGAGAGTCTTTCTTCTCACGGGAAAGCATAGCCCCAATTGTCGTATCGGTGACGGTGAGATAGAAGCGAGAAGAGGTTTTTGTCTATGTGGGGGTATAGCAGGAGGATGTACCAAGTATGCCTTGATGCGGTCAAAAGCATCTGGCATTCTTCGGTCCATTACGTGTCTACGTTCTTCTTCATGAGCTTGAAGATGGGCTCGCACATAGTGGTCAGCTGATTGACGAAACGGCTAATGTCTGCGGTTTTCCCATAAAGCTCTTGACTTACATGCGGGTCCGAGGTGGCCTCATATCCATAATGGCTTTGATCTTTTGGGGGTCAACTTCGATACCTCGCTCCGTGACCATATACCCAAGCACTTTTCCCCTTGTCACTCCGAAGGTGCATTTAGCAGGGTTTAGTCTCATGGAATGTTGTCTTAGCCTCTCAAAGAACTTCCACAGGTCAACAAAGTGCTGCCCGTCCTCGCCTTTGGAGTGGATTATCATGTCGTCTACGTAGACCTCAATCTCCTTGTGGATCATGTCATGAAAAAGCGCGGTCGGCCCGTTGGTAAGTAGCCCCGGCGTTCTTAAGCCCAAATGGCATCACCGTATAACAGTAAGTTCCCACGGCGTGGTGAAGGTCTGTCTTTTCTTGGTCTTCCTCGGCCATCTTGATGCGGTTGTATCTGCAAAGCCATCGGCGAAGGATTTGACTTCGTAGTTGGCGAGTGGAGTCCACCGGGATGTCTATGTTTGGCAAAGGGTAATCGTCCTTGGGGGCGGCCTTGTTCAAATCTCGGAAATCCACACGGCGGCGCACCTTCCCATTGGCCTTGGTGACGGTCACAATATTGGATAACCATGTCGGATATTCGATGACTCGATGAATCCTACCCGCAGTAGCTTCTCAATTTCTTCTTTGACCTGTAGAGACCATTACGGCTTGATCTTCCTCGGTTTACATTTCTTGGCTTAGCATCCGGTGCTAGAGGGATTCTGTGCTCTACTATCGAACTGTCTAGCCCCGGCATATCTTTGTATGACCATGCGAACACGTCGACGTATTCCCTGAGCAGATCGATCACTCTGTCCCTTTCAACCCCCTGGAAGAAGTTTCCGATCTGTGTCTCTTTAGGTTCCTCGACAGTACCCAAGTTCACACTTGTCAAAACCTCCTCGGCGGCTTGGGCCCGGTTTTCCTCTTTTACGAAACACGCTTAAAGATTTCTTTAATGTATTGTTCATTTAGTGTGTTTGCATCTTGTTCAAATGATTCATTATTAAGCTTTGTTGAGTTTTGAGTTAATTTATCATTTGTTAAGTTGGCAATAAGAGGATACTCGAAAGATCTGTCATTTCATTCAAAATAAGGGAAAAGATGACATCGATTACATTTTGATAGTCCTCGGGCGTGAGGCCTTCGGATGACTCGGAAGGGCCCGGAATTCAAAGATTCTGACTCGGCGAACAGTACGCTGCGACTCTGGACCCTACACTACTTATTGACTCGAGGGTGGCTTGACAAGGTTGGGACCAGGGATCTCACTCCTTCTTCTTTGTTGCCACAGGGAGTAGCGGTCTTGTCGGCGTTCTTGAAAGTTGGAGACTTCAAATTGATCAAAAACTTGCCGGAAATCATTGACATGCCGGTGCAGTGAAAAGATAGTGAGGGAGCTAGAGTAGCTTGATGCGATCTCTCGGTGAGCTCGTCCGTGACAACCTGGGCTCATTGGCCGAAGAGTTTGGCTCATCTTATCAATGCACCGCCGATAACTCATTTTCTCTCTGCGATCTTGGACACCACGACCTTGTCGGTGTAGCCACCAGGAGGTTGGCTGAAATAATCTTGACGAAATCTTCTTCAGAGGGGATCTTAATTCTTCCTTGACTGGCTACGTATTCAATAGGCTTTCTATATTCTGCTTCCAGATCTGCTAGCTTCTTATTGAACTTTACGATGGCCACAAATTCAGCACTTTCTGCTTCAAGAGGATCACTGTTCATGGGGGTATCAGGCTGGACTGTGCTTTGAATGATGGGTTCCTTGGCGGGTACATTTGGCATAGGCGACATAATGTCGAACTTGCCGAAGGTTCCCCTAGAGTTCCGACGCTCTTGTCTCCGGCTTCATACCTTTCTTTTAGCTTCTGTTGTGTGGACTTTCTCTTCTTCTTCTTTCTCGAAGGAGCGTCTTCATTAATCCATTCTTGATACTCATACTCCAAACAGTCCTCACAGTCACATACGTCATACCATATGTGAGGCTTGGGCTGAACTGGGATGGCCTCTCCGACTACTTGGTCATTACCATTGTTGACTACCATGTTGGCCATTTTGACACCGAAAAAGCCGGCAACCGAGGATTACAGCGAGCTGTTCGAGAATTACTGCGCTAACAAGTCGGTGGCCCGGTGTTCTCACCCACTTCTTTCTCGGCTGCGGGAAAGGGATAGGAAAGGTTTAGACTCGGGGTAGGTGTTTAGGCTGAAGGCTCAGGCAATATGCAAATTAGAATCTTCCAGTTTACTTAAAACAGTGTCTTTTATTAATATCTATTTGGTTGGAAAAGGGGGGTTTGTCCTTCTTTTTCGTAACTACTCTGGATCCTGGATCAGTGGGTTCCGTCACTACGTCTATAAGCCCCTCGTATTCCACCTGTATTTCGACCTCCCAGGGTGGACAGCCCCGGGCGAGGGTCCTATAGGGCACGCGGATCCCACGGACCGAGAGTAAAGAACGCTCCTAACGGGTCTAGCGGGTCATAGGAACTTTCAACGCACGAGCGATGCGGATTATAGTCAAGGCAATACCGGGAAAGTCTCGTCTTTCTGCCTTGATAGGATTTTGGCAGAATTTCGCTTGAGCGAATGACGTTTTGACTTTCGGTAATGTCCGAGAAGATAATAGGCATGGGTCGGGCGGCAAAAGCCGGATGACACAGTGTCACATTGAACTTCGTTGCATACGCCGGGCGTGAGTTAGAATCGAAGTCAATGCCGGGTCAAGATCTTGCTAATTTTTCCTTGTCGGAATTTTAGCAGAGCTTCGCTTGAGCGAAAGATCTTTTGATTTGTTGGCAAAGACTCGGTCTTGACTCTTACGCATTCCGTGCAGGTCAAGGTCAATAGTCAATGTCGGAGTCGAGATCTCGCCAATTTTTTCCTTGTCGGAATTTTGGCAGAGTTCTTCTTCCGTTATGAACTAAGGCTTGACCTTTACGAGGGTATGCAACTGGGCTATATGACACGGACTAGACCAAAAACCAACCAAAAGTCACGGTTTTTTGAAACGTGTGACACGGACTGTGCATTGGTCGACACTGGCTGCCATGGGGAGGTTGGGATGATTTCGTGCGCGCCCGGGAGCATCGTAAGGCTGTCCGTGACTGCAGCTGGAACCACCCTCGGGTTTGAGGGACGTGCGTGCAAAAGTGTACAGGATATATGATGGATGTGTTTTTACACACCCATTTCTTATACTTTCTCACTTACTTGGAGTTTGATTTCCCGAGTTTTTTCGTGTTTTAATCAATGTTTTGGAGTTTGTTAAGTACAGGTCTAAACTGCGGGAAGGTGTGAAATAAAGAGCAATTTTGGCGAAATTTGGTGTCACAAGCACCTGTTAGTGATTTGAAGAAATTCAGGAGCAAGGAAAGTGCCCATATTCAACTGCTAAGGTGGGCGACCGCCCAGGAATAGGTGGGCGACCGCCCAGGTTGAAGAATTCCCAAGCGTTGAAGGCTCTGTACACATGGGCGACCGCCCAGGGCAAGGTGGGCGACCGCCCATGCCCCCGTTTTCAGAAATTCAGTTTCCTATTTTATGGAGGATTTCATGCCCTTTCCTAATTTTTCACCCCTTCTTCCCTAGTTTAAAAGAGAATTCTGCAGAAACAATTGATTTGATGCTTTATTGTCCATTGTAAGTTGAAGGCTAGAGGATTGAAGGATTGTTTGTGCTTCAATCATTGGTCCAGGTTTATGCTTCTTCTTTCAATTTGTGTAATCTCTAGTTGGAACATGAGTAGCTAATTTTCTATTTCATGGATTGGGTATAAACGGTGTCAAAGTTTTATGCTAAATATTTAATTTCAATTTTAATTAATTTCTTGTTCCACAAAGTTGTTCTTCATCTTATTTAGGGTTTTTATTGGATCATTAACGTGAGCAATAATTACCGGATTAAACTTTGTGGATTAAATCCAATCGGTTACGTAATTGTATCGAGAAGGTTTAGGTTCATGTATTCCTTGGATTTTTAATGCAATCTTGAATTATTGGGTGACGTAATTGAAACCCTAGTAATTGAGATTAGAAGAGTTGCAAATCGCACACCAAACCGTCCCAACTCTTGCATTAGTGAAAGAACCCTTGAAATTGATTAAATACTATTTTATGAATAGCATATTACTGCGACATTGTGAAATCCCAATCCGTGAATCCTTTTTAATTTGATAAATTCCTTTGATTTTTGCTTCCGTGCTTTATTTAATTGCTTCTTTACGTGTTTAATTGCTTTTCGTCATTAGGTATAAATTAAATCAATTAAAAATCAACCCCCCCCCTCTTTGTTACTTTTTACACCAATTAAATCTACTTGTTAAAATCAACGAGTCTCTGTGGTTCGACCCCTGCTCGTGCATATTGCTACACCGGTAGTGAGTACACTTGCTCGGTAATTTATTACATAGTGGATTTTTGTCCATCAAGTTTTTGGCGCCGTTGCCGGGGACTTGTTGTGATTTTTAACAAGTTTATTTAATCGGTGCATGCTTGGTCGGCGTTCTTTGAATCCTAACCTAAAACCATTGAACGACGACATTAATAGGTTGGGTCAGTATTTAAGAGACTTATACTTAACAGAGGGCAATCCCCTTGAAAGTGACCTAGAAATTTCTTCCACCGAGGGAGAAGAAGATTTTAATTGTGTGATGGCAGACCAAACCATGAATGCATTTGCTAGGCCAAGAGTCGACACATCGGTGTCGTGCATAGTGTTGCCCGATGCAAAGACTAGCTCATGAAATAAAAGGCCAATATTTTAACATGCTCCCAAATTTTCATGGCTTAGCGGGTGAGGACGCATTGGCATTTTTGAGAGAATTCATGTCTACGGTGAGTGGATTCCCCATAAGGGAGGGTGTTACGTCGGAGCACTTGAGACTGAAGTGCTTCCCTTATGCATTGAAAGACAAAGCCAAAACTTGGCTATTGTTACTTCCTCCCCGTAGTATCACTACTTGGGATGCTTTACATGATGCTTTTCTTACTAAGTTTTACCCTTATGATGCATTGACAAGTTTTAGGGTGAAAATTATGGGATTTGCACAGGAACCGGGGGAAGCCTTCCACGAGGCATGGGATAGATTTAGGATGTTACAAATTCAATGCCCTCACCATAATTTTCACGCTTCTATGCTGCACCAAACATTTTATGGGGCTTTATCCCCGAATACCAATCCATGGTTGATAATGCAGCTGGAGGTAGTTTGGGTACCAAGACTGTACAACAATGCCAGGAACTGTTTGAGATGTTGAGTGCTAATTCTCAACAAAAGGGTTCTAGGGGGGCAACACGGGGGGTAAATGAGGTAGGATTGACTAATGAGATTGCTAAGCAGTTTGCATTGCTAAACCAAAGATTTGACAAATTAGCTTTGCAGAATGCTTCTTCTTCTTCTTCTATGCCTTCTACGCTCATCTTGTGTATGATAGTTGTGTTACATGCGGTTCTAAATCTCATGACTATAACTCATGTCCCTCTACTAGTCCCTTTAGCTATGAGCGAGCGGTACGGGCGATGCAAGGATTTGGTCAACGGTTCCCACCAAACAACAATCAGTTTGGGAACACTTACAATCACGGATGGCAAGCAGGACCGAGACATCTCAATCTGTCATGGGGTGGAAATCAACAGAATAAGACTCTCCATCCCCAACCACCTCAGGGGCCTTATGAGAGGAAGAAAGAGCCTTGGGAAGAGGCCATGGATCAAATGAGAGCTGAGCAACACCAGGCAAGAGCAGAGCAGCAGCAAGCATACAACAATCAAGCTGCTGCAATGAAAAAGTTGGAGACCCAAATGGGTCAATTGGCGGAGGCGTTACAGGGACGACAGCCGGGCACATTTCCGAGCCAAGGGGAGCAAGCTAAGGCCATCATCACCTTACGTGGTGGCAAACAGGTAGACAATCAGGTAGCTTCTCCTTCTTCTCTTTCTACACCCCCTGTTGTCGATTCCCCTGTTGTGGAACCCCCCAATGTGGATAATGTGATTGTTGAGGATGTTGTGTCTGAGGATGAAGGTATAAATGGATTGGGGAAAGAGGCGACTGTTGAGAAACCCATCCCCAAGCCATATGTACCTCCCGTACCTTTTCCTGGAAGATTTTTGAGGAACAAACTTGATCATCAAATGAAAGAGCTGATTGACATGTTTTTGAAAGTTAATATTAATTTGCCTCTTTTAAATGTGATCAAGAATGTTCCTGCTTATGCAAAATTCTTTAAAGAAATTAATTCCAAGAAAATTCAGTACGGGAAAGATGAAAAGTTGTTTTTGGGTGAGAATGCAAGCGCTGTGGTTAAACATAGTCTTCCACCGAAAATGAAAGACCCCGGGAGTTTTCTAATTTCCATTACTTTGGGGGATTCACACACGGTGAAAGCTATGCTTGATCTTGGGGCGAGCATTAATTTGTTACCATATTACATGTACCTTGAGTTGGATTTACCTGAGCTAAAACCCACTATGATGGCCCTACAACTTGCTGACCGGTCCATTAAAAGACCATTGGGCATCGTAGAGGACGTTTTAGTTCAGGTTGGGTCATTGATCATTCCAGTTGATTTTGTGGTTCTAGAGATGCCTCGCGGTGAGGGTAGTCGCCGTGATTCACCCATATTGCTTGGGAGACCATTCATGGCAACGACCAACACCGTGATTAATGTTGGTAATGGCACTCTCTCCATGACTGTCGCAAATGAAAAGATTGAAATAAATGTTTTTGATGTAATGAAAAATGCGGTGGGTCATGATGAGTCATGCATGTTTGTGGATGAGTTTGATGATGTGGATGATTGTGTGCGTGAGATTTCATGGCATGAGAGAGACTGTGAGGAGTTAGAGTCATTGGTTTCAATGGGCGGTGAGAAACATAGGGATAATGCGGATGCTCAACTGATGGCTGTGGATAAGGCCGACGAGCACCATCTTAGTGATGGCCCGTTTCACCCCCTAGGCCACTTCAATGAGAAGTTGGCGCCCTCTATTGTGATTCCCCTGGTCCTTGAGTTGAAAACTCTTCCTTCAAATTTAAAATATGCATTTTTAGGAGAGGGAGAGACTTTACCTGTCATAATTGCATCTGATTTGTCCACGGAACAAGAGGCCCAATTGATTGCTATTTTGTGTGAGTATAAAGAGGCTATTGGGTGGACATTAAAGGACATTAAGGGAATTAGTCCCTCGATGTGCATGCACAGAATTCATCTCTTGGATGGTGCTAAACCGTCTAGGGAGAGGCAAAGGAGGCTGAATCCTCACATGGAGGAAGCCGTGAGAAAAGAGGTTCTTAAGTTGTTAGATGCGGGTATCATTTACCCGGTGGCTGAAAGTGAGTGGGTAAGCCCGGTACAAGTTGTACCAAAAAGATCGGGTATTACCGTTGTTCAAAATGAAAAAGGTGAGGATGTGCCAATAAGGGAAGTGACTGGTCTTAGAATGTGTATTGACTTGAGAAAACTAAATGCTGCGACCAAGAAAGATCACTTTCCCTTGCCTTTTATTGATCAGATGTTAGAGAGGTTGGCCGGTCATGCTTACTATTGTTTTCTGGATGGTTTTTCGGGGTATAGTCAGATTGCCATAGCCCCTGAAGATCAGTCCAAAACCACCTTCACATGTCCTTTTGGCACATATGCATTTAGGAGGATGCCTTTTGGGCTTTGCAATGCACCTGCGACTTTTCAAAGGTGTATGACCTCCATTTTTTCTGATATGATTGAGAGGTGTGTTGAGGTTTTCATGGATGATTTTTACATTGTGGGGGATAGTTTTGAGAAATTTGTTTGAAGAATTTGAAATCTGTTTTGAAAAGGTGTTGTGAAACCAACCTGACTTTGAGTTGGAAAAAGTGTCATTTTCTTGTAAAACATGGTATTGTGTTGGGGCACATTGTGTCAAGTAAGGGGATCGAGGTTGATCGAGCAAAAATTGATGTGATTGCTAAATTACCTCCCCCGAATTCGGTCAAGGGTGTGCGAAGTTTCCTTGGGCACGCGGGTTTCTATAGGCGTTTTATAAAAGATTTTTTCAAAAATTTGTAAGCCTTTATGTAATCTGCTTGCCAAGGATACGGAGTTCATTTTTGATCAAGAGTGTGTTAATGCTTTCAATTTGCTTAAAGAAAAGTTGACTTGTGCTCCCATTCTCTCCAGTCCCAATTGGTCTCACCCTTTTGAGATCATGTGTGATGCACCTCGGACTTTGCTATTGGAAATTTACATTTTGGGACAAAGAATTGATAAATTGCCTTGTTATCCATTATGCAAGTAGAACACTTAATGATGCACAACTGAATTACACCACTGCTTGAAAAAGAATTTTTGGGTACATTGTGTTTGCTTTGGAAAAATTTCGTTCTTACTTGCTTGGGTCGAAGGTAATTATCTATTCGATCATCTTCTTGTGAGACATTTGATGAATAAGAAGGATGCTAAGCCTCGGTTGTTGAGGTGGATGTTGTTGTTACAAGAGTTTGATGTAGAGATCCGGGATAAAAAGGGGACTGAAAATGTGGTGACGGATCATTTATCGAGGCTTGAGGACTATTCGTACCTTAATGGTGAAGAGAGTGTGATTCCGGTTAATGAAAATTTTCCGGATGAACAACTTCTTGCTTTACATGTCCAAGAGCCTTGGTATGCCGATTTTGTCAATTATTTGGTGTCTAGTATGTTTCCGCCAGATTTCACATCCGAGCAAAAACGTAAGTTTAAATCTGATGTGAACCACTATGTTTGGGATGATCCTGTCGATAGAAAAAGATGTCCGGATGGTTTGTTGAGGCGATGTGTGCCGGAACATGAGCAAGAGAGTGTGTTAAGGTTTTGTCACGAATTACAATGTGGTGGGCATTTTAGTGGTCAAAAGACTGCTAGAAAGATTTTTCAAGCCGGTTTTTATTGGCCCACCATATTCAAAGATGCTCATGTGTTTTGTAAAAAGTGCGATAGATGCCAAAGAACTGGTGGCATAGGAAAGAGAGATGAGATTCCCTTGCAAAATAATTTGATAGTTGACATATTTGATGTGTGGGGAATTGATTTCATGGGCCCTTTTCCCCCGTCCCATGGTTTTCTTTACATTTTGGTGGCTGTTGATTATGTGTCCAAGTGGGTGGAGGCTATTGCCACCCGTACTAATGAGGCTAATGTGGTTTCCAAGTTTTTTGTTGAGAATATTTTTAGCAGGTATGGAGTACCAAGGGCCATAATCACCGATCAAGGGACACACTTCACCAACAGAATGTTCAATTCGGTGTTGAAAAGGTATGGGGTTGTGCACAAATTAGCTACAACTTATCATCCCCAAACCTCGGGACAGGTGGAGGTGAGTAATAGGCAAATCAAAGGGGTTCTTGAGAAAACGGTGCGTCCCAATAGAAAGGATTGGGCATTGAAGTTGGGTGATGCATTGTGGGCGTATAGAACGGCATACAAAACCCCTATTGGTATGAGCCCTTACCGGATTGTGTATGGTAAGGATTGTCATCTTAGGTGGAATTACAACACAAGGCATTTTGGGCGGTGAAAGAGTTGAACATGGACATGGGCTTAGCGGGTGAGAAGAGGTTATTGGCCCTTGATGAGCTTAAGAGTTGAGACAAGAGTCGTATGAGAATGCCAAGCTTTACAAGGAGAGAACCAAACGGTATCATGACAAGAACTTACGGCCTAAAAATCTGAGGCCGGGAATTAAGGTTCTCTTGTTCAACTCTCGATTGAAGTTATTTCCGGGTAAGTTACGCTCCAAATGGTCGGGACCGTTTGAATTAGTGAAGATATTCCCACATGGGGCGGTGGAGCTCAAAGATTTACACAATGGCACTACATTTAAAGTGAATGGGCATCGTGTGAAGCCTTACTATGAAGGTATGGCTATGGTGGATAACATAGATGTGATTGAGTTGGGGGAGCCGGATAGCATTGACTAATCTCTCCAAGGCATGACGTCGAGCTTACCGACATAAAACAAAGCGCTGATTGGGAGGCAACCCAATGTAGGTAACATGTATTGCTTTCGGTATTTTTGTTTCGGTCATTTTTCATCTTTGCATTTTGAATGTGTTGTGTGTTTAGTGGTTCATGCCATGAGGACATAGCATTGTTTAAAGTGTGGGGGTGGAGGTATAAATATAAAAAAAAAATCATTACTTTTGGGTGTTTTTATCTTTTACTTTGTGAACGTGTCGAACTACGGTGACCTGAGCCTATTTTTATGGGTAGTCCGCCCACATTAATGGGGACGTAGGCAACGAAAGTGCGGTCAAAATATGAGTCAATTTTTAGTTTATCAACAGATTTTATGCTTGGGGTGTTATTTTGTGGTGGTGTGCAGGTAAGGAGCCGATAAAATCCACACTGTTGAGCTGGGCAACCGCCCATGGATATGTGGGCGACCGCCCATGGTCATTTGAAAAGAGGGGGCAACCTGCTGTATTGATGGGCGACCGCCCAGGAGGTGTTGGGCGACCGCCCACGTTGTTTTGAAATTAAAGTGAAGCTGCTGTTTAGTTGGGCGACGGCTCAGAGGTATGTGGGCGACCGCCCATGTCTTGAGTCAATAGTGAGCAAATGTTTCTGGAGATATGGGCAACCGCCCAGGGGGCATGTGGGCGACCGCCCATGTCTAATTTCAGGCGTGCAATTTCCACAGAGACTTGAGTGAATTAACAAGTTAATTTAATTGGTGTAAAAAGTAACCAAAAAGGGGTTTTGTTTGTTTGATTTATTTAAACTAATAACTTAATTAATTAAAATACTGAAAGTAAAGCAAGCAAGCAACAAGAAACAAGGATAAAATCAGATTAAAAGGAATTCATGGATTGGAATTTCACAGTATCAAGGATTTATGCTATTTTTAAGAGTAAAGTGATCAATTACTTCCTAGAGTTCATTCACAATAATAAGGGTTGGGACGGTTTGGTGTGCGATTTGCAACCCTTCTATTCCTGTTTATTAATCTTTCAGTTACGTCGAATTAATAAACAAAGAATGCAATAAGAACAACAGAACAAAAGAACCTAAACCTTCTTGACTCAGTTGTATTAATTAACCGAGTTATTGTATTAATTAACACTCACACAATTCACAAGTGACAATTGATCAGATTGAAACTCTAGAATTGAAAGAAAACCACTTTGATAAACAAGGAATAATTAAATTGACAAAATAATGTTATAGCATAAAACCCTAATACTGCTTACATCCAATCCATGAATAAAATTATTTAGCTACTCATAATAATTATAAAAATAAAATAAAAATCATAAACCTGAATTGAAACGGGACGAAGGAAGTATTTCCTTCTTCTCTACTATCTACTAACAGTGCCACGGCTTCATGCAATTTCCTGGGAATTAGTACCCCCAGCAACAGTACTCGGCTCTAGCATAATTCCCCCAAAAACCAATTTCTCTTTTCTATTAATACCTAGGTTACTATTCGTGAGACCAAGGCTTGAACCAGCTTCAATTTGGGCCCAATCCAAGAGGCCCACTTTGCTAGGACCCAGTCCACCAAGCAGGCGGTCGCCCATGCACTCGCCCATGTAAACAGTCAGTTTGGCTTTTATTTTCTTCAAGTTTTTATCGAAAGTAGTACTTTGGTCACTGCACTTTTCAGCTTTGCAGTTTGGTCCCAAAACTTCCAAAGTAGGTTCAATTCTTCTATTTTCAGCATTGTTTCACTTCAGTCCCTGAACTATCAAAACACTAAAATATACATTAATTTCTCAAGGTTTCGAACAGAAAATAAGCTTAGGAACATATCTTTTGGATGGGTAAAACCACATCCATCAAATACCCCCAAACTTACCTTTTGCTCGTCCTCGAGTAAAACAAAACTAAAACTAAAACAAAACTAATCTAACAAATAAAAACAATCAACAAAAAATATTTTTGAAATGTTCTCAATATATACAACGTTGCCGGCCAAAGAAGTCTCAGATTTTCACTTACATATGCTAAATAAGTGCCAAAAAGAATATGCAATTACAATTACATTATGCATCTAACTCACAATTTTCCACCTCGGCCTGAATGATGAATGAAATATGGGAGATCATGATCACTAAAATAAGATTGTTTATGGGTTCACTAAGACATGCCCTACATCACAGATAACAAACGATTCCATATACAAGGATACTCATATGCATGATTACGCACTTGTCAACCCGATTACTCAATATTGAACAAAAATATGGCTCAAAGATAAATCCACAACAATTATGGGGCTAGGTTCACGGGTACAAATGAAGGAATGGACATACAAACACAAGAATGTGAAATTAAAAGTCTTCCATTGCATAATACTCCTTCCGAAATTTCATCTTTTCCGCTCACCTTTGTTTTTCCAATACTTCAACCCCAAACTAGAATTTTGTTCATACTTTATACACTTGGGATTGAAAGCATTCCCTCTCTCAATAAATGTCACATATCAAACATACTTCACAGAATTAGGGGGCAAACTGTTTCTTTTCCTTTTTTTTTTCTTTTCTTTTCTTTTCTTTTTTTTTTTTTTTTTATTTTTTTCTGTTTTTTTGAACTTGAACTTTTTTTTTTTGCCCCCTTTTATACAATACATATCATATTTCCAACTTTTGACCTTCCTCACTCATTCCCGTAATTTCCCCATGTAACCCCCAAACTGATCGTTTCTAATTTCACATTCTTGCAAAGGTAGGATAAACCTATTCTAGGTGTCAAGGGTTAGGGAATAGGCATCAAATGAAGGCGAATGGTGGTCTAGATGTTCCATTCTTTCTAAAAAGGCTCAAAAGGGATCAAGTGACAATTCATATATAAACAGTGACGAGAAAGTCGAAGGCTCACAAGAGGGTTAACAAAGAAATATAAGCCATAAATATCAAGTAATCTATTGACGTGTTATTGACAAGCGTGCAACCATGTTCTAGGACCCCCGAGAATGTCAAAGTGAACCCATAAAGGACACCTAAATTAATGACCATGATCAAGAAATATAATGGAAGTGAATGGTGGTGCAATTGTGTTTTACATGTATTAATGCAATTCTAATAAACATATTCAAATTGGCACAGACTAGCAAAACTCAATCAAAAACTCTCAAATCATCACAGACGTTGGCCAACTCCCTAAAATATAAAGAGAACAAAAATTTTAAAATTTTCTATTTTTTTTTAGGGTGACACTATATACACTCCCCTATAAACCCACAAATTCGGAGAGATATCTACCCCCAAACTCAAAACATGCTATGTCCTCATAGCAAAGAGAACAAAAACATGTCTCGGGTTCAAATGACGATATGACACAACAAAACAAATAAATAAAGCAAATAAAAACGTACCTACTTGGGTTGCCTCCCAATTAGCGCATTTGGTTAAGGTCGTTAGCCCGACCGTTGCTCGCGTTTGGACTCCACCTTCCGTCCTTTGGCCCACTTCATGGTTTCGCGGGTCCTTATTTTCAGATTAAGCCCCATATACATCCCCCTTTTTATCATATTAATTAAAATTAGAGGGAATTTTTTACTTTTATGCACTTTGGGCTTTCCCACTTTTGGCCTCTCACCACCTTTTTCATAATAAGAAGAAGGAGAAGGTACAAATACGAGAGTCAAATTTTCATTTAGATTGAAAATGATTTGAAAATTCTCATCCGTATTGTGAACCTTCTCACTATCCAACTTCTCCCCACCATAAAGGGCCAACTCAATTTCATCACAAACTTGGTCATGCCATGTTTTCTCATTAGAATTTAATTCATGCATGGTGACCTTTAATTTTTAAATAACAAGAAAAAGAAAATAATACAAGAAAACTATTTATAATACAAAGAAAATAAGAAAAGAAAATTATTTACAATACACTAACAAAATTAACTTGTAATTCACAACAAGTCCCCGACAACGGCGCCAAAAACTTGATGGACAAAAATCCACTATGTAATAAATTACCGAGCAAGTGTACTCACTACCGGAGTAGTAATATGCACGAGCAGGGGTCGAACCACAGAGACTCGTTGATTTTAACAAGTAGATTTAATTAATGCTAAAAGTAACAAAGAGGGGGGGGTTGATTTTTAATTGATTTAATTTATACCTAATGACGAAAAGCAATTAAACACGTAAAGAAGCAATTAAATAAAGCACGGAAGCAAAGATCAAAGGAATTTACCAGATTAAAAATAATTCACGGATTGGGATTTCACAGTGTCGCAGTAATATGCTATTCATAAAATAGTATTTAATCAATTTCAAGGGTTCATTCACTAATGCAAGAGTTGGGACGGTTTGGTGTGCGAATTGCAACTCTTCTAATCTCAATTACTAGGGTTTCAATTACGTCACCCAATAATTCAAGATTGCATTAAAAATCCAAGGAATACATGAACCTAAACCTTCTCGATACAATTACGTAACCAATTGGATTTAATCCACAAAGTTTAATCCGGTAATTATTGTTCACGTTAATGATCCAATAAAAACCCTAAATAAGATGAAGAACAACTTTGTGGAACAAGAAATTAATTAAAATTGAAATTAAATATTTAGCATAAAACTTTGACACCGTTTATACCCAATCCATGAAATAGAAAATTAGCTACTCATGTTCCAACTAGAGATTACACAAATTGAAAGAAAAAGCATAAACCTGGACCAATGATTGAAGCACAAACAATCCTTCAATCCTCTAGCCTTCAACTTACAATGGACAATCAAGCATCAAATCAATTGTTTCTGCAGAATTCTCTTTTAAACTAGGGAAGAAGGGGTGAAAAATTAGGAAAGGGCATGAAATCCTCCATAAAATAGGAAACTGAATTTCTGAAAACGGGGGCATGGGCGGTCGCCCACCTTGCCCTGGGCGATCGCCCATGTGTACAGAGCCTTCAACGCTTGGGAATTCTTCAACCTGGGCGGTCGCCCACCTATTCCTGGGCGGTCGCCCACCTTAGCAGTTGAATATGGGCACTTTCCTTGCTCCTGAATTTCTTCAAATCACTAACAGGTGCTTGTGACACCAAATTTCGCCAAAATTGCTCTTTATTTCACACCTTCCCGCAGTTTAGACCTGTACTTAACAAACTCCAAAACATTGATTAAAACACGACAAAACTCGGGAAATCAAACTCCAAGTAAGTGAGAAAGTATAAGAAATGGGTGTGTAAAAACACATCCATCAATATATCAGGTGCGCGTAGTGTGCGGTCTCCTAAAAATGCTCCTTTTTGAGTTAAAACAGAGATTTTCAGAAATGTGTTTTAAAGGAATGATTTTCGGGACGGGAAAAATGCAACACATAAGCACGTAAATTTTCTGGGAGCCCCAGTCAGTCATGGAGCTGAGTAGCCCCAAGCTGCTAGGACTGCCAGATTAGCCTCAATTTTTCCTGGTGGAATTGCCACTGAGGTCGCCCGGTCAGAATCCAGGGAGGATTGAGCCGTACGACTGCATGGATCAATTTTCCAGGTTCCACTCCTTTTGCTATTTTTTCGGGTTGTTTCCCGTTCAAAGTATGCACAGATTCCAAGATGCAAATGATGCAATGCATGGTAAAGAAAGCAAGCATGATTAATGAAATCGACGACGGGAGTCTAACCCGCTCAAAGGGAAAAGCTTTCTTTCTATTTTTTTTCGAAAAAGTGATACCGGTACGTGGGATTGTTAAACCACCGGTTATCCCAACTCCCACGTCAGGGAGTGTACAGGAAGGGTAAGTGGTTTCCACCTATATACCGAGTATCAATTTTTGTTTTGAAAATAAAAGCTTTTCTCCTTTGGGATATCCCCAGCGAAGTCGTCAAACTGTGAATGTGTGCCCAAATTTTTGTATTTGTTGGATTCACGCGAGTTTGAAGACATCCGGTTTAATTTGAAAAACGGAGTCGCCACGCCATTTTGATTACCTCAGAACTTTGAAAAAAAAGGTTTTTTATGGGTTCGGAGGTTAAGTTACCCTTTGGGAAGAACGGATCGTCATTCACCCAAGGTGCCTTGCCGGAGCAAGTCTCCCAAGATTTCATTAATCATGCTTGCTTGCGTGCTTTCTTGTGTGCATGTGTTTGATGATAAAGATGGAATGTCCCAAGTCGTCTTCCGGACGTACAAACCATTTGTTGGTTGTCGCTCGGGATTTCTTAGATTTTATGTATTCGGGATTATGATCCCGCCCTCATCTTGGACTTGTGATCATCGCATTTTTTGGACCTTGGGACTTGCGTGATCGAGAGAATGACTCTCTTTGTAGTCAAAGATGAGGTTCTTTAGAAAAGGAGGGTCCTTAGCCCATCAATCCTACACTTTAAGATGGTCGAGCTCGTATAGATGCTTCATACTCATCTTAAGTGATAATCGGAGATATAGGGTTCGAAGGTGTCCCTTTCTAAAGAGATTACGAAACCTTTATGGAAGGAACGATGTAAAGATAGGATCTTTTACACCGGTCCGTTCCTAGGTTGCTAATGGGGAATGGGGGAAATGTATGTAAAAATGACACTTTAATGAAAAGATGACATTTTTGGGTTGCAAATGATGCACTTGATTCAAAGAAATGATCTTTATTGCAAATGATGCATAAAGATATGATTTTTATGCAAATGATGCATTTTTATGTAGAAATTGGCATTCATTATGCAAATGATGCATAAAGATTACATTTTGAAAAGCATATGATGCTAGTTTATGGTAAAGACATGATCTTTAAAGCAAATGATGCTTGGAAAAGGGATTTTGAATGCAAAGGATGCATTTTGATTGAAAAGACTTGATTTTTATATGCAAAGGATGCATAAAGATGACATTTTTATTGGAAAATGGGGGTTTTAGGTGCAAAGGATGCACCTTTATGGGGAAAGACTACATTTTTATGACAAATGATGTCTAATGCATGCAAAAAGGGGAAGGGGGAATATAAAGATGTGATCTTTAATCTACCAAGCCCCAAGCAATATAAAGGCAATGCAATGAACAATTTATAAAGCAATTAGGATGCGAGGTTAGGGCGTGCGAGGTTACCAATGGCTTCCTTCTTCTTTGGATGGAGCTAGGAGGAGAGGTTGATCTTGGATCTTCAAGGAGGAGGGAGGTAGCTTCTTGGCCTTCTTCTTCACCTTCTTGGATCTTCAACAGCTCTTGAGAGTATTCTTCACGTATTATGTGTGGTGTTGTTGAAAATTGTGTGTCTAAAATGGGTAGAGGAGGGCTCTATTTATAGGCAGTCTGGATAAGGCTAATGAAGCCGTGCGGCCAGGGACCGCGAGCTAATGCAGCCGTGCGGCATTATCCATTGTGACTCAGCATTTCTAGAACCATGCAAGGTGGCAAATTCTAGAAACTTCTTCCTAATTAAAAAAACGTGTTTCTTAATTAGGAAGGCTCCTCTTCAGCCTTTAATTAATTTGGGACTGTTCCGGAATATTTTCGGAATACTAGGAAGGTCCGGAGAATTACCGGAAAACTTACCGAAATTGCCGGGAAATTTAACCGGAAGGCATGAGCCAGATTTGGGTACTTACAATGCTTCAGTTGCACACATTTGTCAGTGGTATGCCCAGCGTACTTGTGGTATTTGCAAAACTTGGATGTATCCAAATTAGCTCTCTTGTTAACAGGCTTGCAATTCTCGAGCGGCTTGATCAAACTCTTTCCCACCAAAATGTCGAAGAACTCACCCACAGGCATTCCTAAGTCATCAAAATGTTCCTTGTTGATCTTCTTCTCGGGTATTGGTGCCTTTCGTTGGTTGGTGGCCACAGCAGGCATCCTGAATGAGAAATTCTGATGTGTTGGACCATAAGTGGGACCATAAGCATGTGGATGGTAGGGACTCTGGAATTGCACAGGAGGAGTAACTCTTCTCAAGCACATGTGAATGTAAGACAAATGGTATTGCTCAATTTCGTGCATGTCTTTGAGGAGGTTGATCACTCCCAACCTCATGTCTGAGACTTCTTTAAGGGCTTCAATGCTTTTCTCCATAGACATGATGCAAAATTCTGTAAGAACATACGGCAGAGTCAAACCAATGAGTTGAATTAGATTCATAATTAATCTTAAGGCATCTCTGAGAAAATAGTTGATCTCCACAATTTGAGAGTTTGGCCAGAATTTGAAGTTGCCCTACGTAACCCTTACCATTTAAGGTACGAGTCTCAGTCACCGTAGTTCGAGGGCCACGATTGATGATACAACCAGGGTTAAGTTTAGAGAAAGAGAGAGGATGAATGTAAAAGAGTCCGTTTGGTGAAAAAGGGAGAGGAAGATGACTCGATCCTTGGTCAAATATAAGTGAGGGTGATCTAGACGAGCTAATCGGACTTGGATGAGAATTGGTCTTGATTGGTAAGTTGGCTTAGGTAGGCCCTAGATGGTGGTTTGATCTAGATGGGTCGATAGAGGTTTGATCTAGGTGGGTCTTTGGCTGAAGGGTGCTAGAGATATGGATGGTTTTAAGACTAAGGGAGCAGACTGTGGATGGTTCAAGAGATAAGAGGTAGAACTTTGAAGGGTCCTAACTTGTAGACCATGGGGGTCTAAGGTAGAGAAGTGGACCATGGATGGTCCAAGAGACGAGGGGTGGACCTCGAAGAGTCTCAGGTGGAAGGGTGGACCTTTAATGGTCCTAGATAGAGAGAGTGGACCTCGAAGGGTCCTAAATTGAGGAGTGGACCTTGAATGGTACAAAGTAGAGGAAGTGGACCTAGAAGGGTCCAAAAGATGAGAAGTGGACCTTGAATGGTCTAAGATTGGGAGAGTAGACTTAGTATAGTAAGAGCACCACGAAGGGTCAAAGAGTGGACCTTGAACGGTCCAAGATAGAGAGACTGGACCTAGGGCGGTCCGTAGTAGAGGGTGTGGACCTTGAAGGGTCCAAGAGATGAGGAGTGGACTTCGAAGGGTCCTAGAAATGGAGAGTGGACCTTGGAGGGTCCTAGAAATGAAGAGTGGACCTCGGAGGGTCCTAGAAATGAAGAGTGGACCTCGGAGGGTCCTAGAAATGAAGAGTGGACCTCGGAGGGTCCTAGAAATGAAGAGTGGAGAGTGGACCTCGGAGGGTCCTAGAAATGAAGAGTGGACCTCGGAGGGTCCTAGAAATGAAGAGTGGACCTTGGAGGGTCCTAGAAATGAAGAGTGGACCTCGGAGGGTCCTAGAAATGAAGAGTGGACCTCGGAGGGTCCTAGAAATGAAGAGTGAACCTTGAAGGGTCCTAGAAATGAGGAGTGGACCTCGGAGGGTCCTAAATTGAGGGATAGTTAAGCATTTTATTTACAAAAAAGCCCTCTATTTTTTATAGAACCTACTCTTGGTTGGAAGGGATACCCCTTTTTCGCAACTAACTAAAGGTCCTAAAGTGGTGGATCCTAACGACTAACTGTCTCATATAGACATTTAAGATGATATTTATAGGAAGTACTACAGACCTGTGATAAGACAAGATCTTTTAACAAGCATTCAATCTTACATGGCACGTCCTTTAAAAGGAAATCAAATTTTTTAGTGCTCTTTTTTCTCTCTATAGATCTTGACTTATCATTAATTCGTAGTGACTTAACATAAAAACCTTATTAATTGTCTATATGAAAAAACTAGTCAAACCAACCGGTCACAGGGAGTGTATTCCTAGCAAAGTGGGTGACACAAGGGTTAGATTTCAGGCTCCCACCGTGCAGCCGAAGCGCACTGATGAGTGGATGGCCAAGTGAGACTCGGAAGGGAGGCGACATGATCACCACACTTCCCGCACTTTGGCTTCTCCGAAGGGTTAAGGGTGTCTGTGCAGTGTGACACGGACTCTAGTGGTAGTGTGAGGTAAAAAGTCTAATTCTTTTTTAAGGAGAAAATAGAAGGATTTTTTTTTGTTTTAGGAGATGCATGCATGCAATGCAACAGTTAAGAATAGAACAAATAGAAAAATAAAGCAAAATACAACACCATAAAAGAAAACGAAAGTCTGACCCACTTAGTTTGAAGAAGTTTCAAAACGGTCCCCAGCAGAGTCGCCACTGTGAATACCCCGTCCCGATGCAATGCGTATTCGGAGGTTTGAAATAAATAATCATATAATGTCGGATCGAAATGGGATATTCATTTAGTGACACTCGCTTTAAACCATATTAAAATATTAGTTTAATTTTGAGAGTCGCCACGCTACTTTGATATAGCCCAAAGCTTTGAAAAAAAGCTAAACAGTTAATTGGGTTTGGGGGTCAAGTTACAACAGAAGAAGAAACGCTATCACTCCTATTGCCCGACGGATCGGTCTTTCTAGCATGTGGGGTGTTGATTGTGTGCGGTGTTTACAGGAATAGATAGAAGAAGCGGGATCATGCATAAGGAGGAGGGGAGAGAAAGAATTAATTGATAATCACACCCTAGAACCTTTGAGTTAGGCCCTCGGAAGGTGCACTAATCAACGTTCATCCTTGGGGAATTGTTGATCATGGGATAATTATTACTAAGGTGGAAGGTAAGAAATAGTTCCTAGATCCATTGGGTTTTCTTGGGCGAAACCTTAGATCATTCTCGGCTATGCATATTTAAATATATTGAAATAATCCTAAATCTAGCATAAAGGCATAATTAGAATATATTAATCATGCAAGTAAACAGCAATAATAATAATAAAAAAAATGAAATAAAAGACTTACCAATTGTAGCAAGGCTTTGAGGATCGAATCTAAGGGTGAATCGAATAATATTGAGAGATGTACGGAAAGGAGAATCAAGTATAGTCTTGCCTTCTTTGTGGGAAAATATGTTGTGTGATGATGTGTGGAAAGGAAATTCAAGTATAGTCTTGACTTCCCCCTTGAAAATTGTGTGTGATGGAACAAATCAAGTGTAGTCTTGATTTCTCCGTGTGTTGTGAAAATAAACCAAGTTTAGTCTTGATTTGTGTATTGAGAGAACGTGTGTGGGGAGATGTGGGGAAAAAGCTGTGTTGAAAACTGATCATTTGAGTGAGTACCGAGTGCACGTATTTATAGTGCTTCGGGGAATGGGCTGGACCGAAAAAAGGGTCGATCGGCCTTAATAATAAGGTTCGATCGGCACAAAAATGAAGGGTCGATCGGCCTTAAAAATAAGGTCCGATCGGCACTTAAACTGTGTAAAGTTTATCTTAAATGAAAGGGTCGATCGGCCAAATCCTTTCTAGCCTTGGCCCAAATTCTGCCTTGGCCCAAACTCCTTTGCATTGGCCGGCACCTTGGCCCTAACTGGCCCCAAAGCTTCCCTTGGCCATACCATGAAGTGGCCGGCCAACTCCCTTGCTGCTCCAGCCGACCTAGATTTGCTTGGCCTATTTTAGTATAGTTATTATTCGTTTCGTTCCCGCAATTGCCAAGTCCACTTTGACCACTTTAATGACTTCTTTTGCACTTCGCTCTTTGGAATTTTATTTTTCATTTAATCCCATGAATTTTTCTAAATCAGTTTCGTCCCAAATTTCCATATTTCCAGTTTAGTCCCTGAATTTCCAATAAATTCCAACTTGGTCCAAAAGCTTCCAAATGCCAGTTTAGTCCCAGATTTTCCCAAATTGCACTTCAGTCCCTGTACTCAAACCATATCAAATATACATAAAACTCGAGAATCAAACGCAAAGAAACCCTAACCAAACCAGTCCAAAATATTTAAAATTCCTTTTTTCGGACCGGGTACTAACAATAGTTTGTAATTTGACCATTGTTGAGAAGAATAGATTCAATTGAGGACCTAGCGGAAATCAAACGAATCTAGGTTCCATTGTTCTTAAGCTTTTAATTGAATTCTTGAATGTTTATATTGACCTAGCGGAATATATGAACATCTTAATCCTATAATTTTGTGAACGAACCCAAGAATGAGATTGAGTTATTTCTTTACATGATTTAAATAGCATAAAGTGATAATATGTTGTGAATCCAATCCGTGGACTATTTCTTAATCCTTGATTTATTTCCTTGTTGTGTTTATTTTATTTGCTTAATTAGTTTTTGTTAATTAGTTTTAATAATAAAATCAAAACCAAAAACCCCCTTTTGTTTCTTGTCACACTAATTAAACCAATTTGTTCAACACTCAAATCTCTGTGGATTCGATCCTTGCTTGTGCATACTACTACAACGGTAGCTAGTACACTTGCTAGGTATTTTATTACAAGTGGATTTTTATCCATCAGGGTTCGGGCTTATTGCAGCTGCCGAGGGATATATGATGGTGAAAACCATTAGAAAATTTAACGTCGCTAGACGGAATCATAACTGAAATGTCCGGAGACATGATTGAGCGTTTGAACGTCAAACGTCAACTGATATTGAATTTAACGTCTGGAGACGGAATTGTAAATGGAATGTCCGGAGACATGATTGAGCGTTTGAATGTCAAACGTCAACTGAGAATCGAATTTAACGTTTGGAGACGGAATTGTAAATGAAATGTCCGGAGACATGATTGAGCGTTTGAATGTCAAACGTCAACTGAGAATCGAATTTAACGTCTGGAGACGGGCGTTAGTGAAAACTAACTAGGAATTTAACGTCTGGAGACGGGCGTTAGTGAAAACTAACTGGGGAATTTAACGTCTGGAGACGGGCGTTAGTGAAAACTAACTGGGAATTTAACGTCTGGAGACGAGCGTTAGTGAAAACTAACTGAGATTTTATCCTCGGGGGATGGGGTGTTAGAAATGTCTAACTGGGGGGAAATTTTAAAATTTTGGGGGCCAAAAGTGGTAAAATTGAAACTGTGAAAAACTGAGGGGCCAAAGTGGCAAAAAATTTTCTGGTGCAGTAAGAGTCCGGCCGGACTTTGATTGAAATTGGCCATGTCCTTATCAGCGCCGAGGCCGAGGAAGGAGAAGTCATTTTCCCCATTAATTCCGACGATAGGGAGAGAGAGGAGGAGAGAAAATCCACCCCAAATTGCAAGATTTGCTCGGATTTGAGAAGGAAAATCGATATGGAATGTGATTGGGACCCAATGGCTCGTCATGGAAGGACCGATGATGAAAGAACGCGGTTGGTTCGGACCATTCGAACCATCATTCATCCATTAAATCCGGCGGAGTTCTACCCGGCTAGGGAGAGACACAACTCCAAAGGAGGGATCGAGAGACAAGTAAGCTTCCTACAAATTCCATTAATTTTAAGAATGTGCATTCTTTAAATGTTAGAAATTTGATTAGGAATGAACTTTGGGATTTTGATGCCCGAATTGGGGCTTTTGACCTTGCTATGAACCTTTGTCGAAATTGACTAGGATGTAGTTCAATTGACACCATGGGTGGATGACACAAAAATTTTGGTTGCAAAATTCCATGTCCAGATGCATTTTCCAAAATTAAAGTAGCTTTAATTTGGGACGGAGTAAATTTTCGAAATGTTCGAAAGAATTTGAAAGTTCCGGTTTCGACGGAGTTTTCGAAATGTTTTGAAAGTTCTGGATTCGACGGAGTTTTCGAAAGATTTTGAAAGTTCCGGATTCAACGGAGTTTTCGAAATGTTTTGAAAGTTCCGAATTCGACGGAGTTTTCAAAATGTTTTGAAATATATGTAAGAAATGAATGAGAACTGTCATTGCATTGCATCATTTGGACATGCGTTCATGCACTCTGTTGATGTTGCTCTTGTCTTGTTCACCTGCAGGGGAAAGGGAAGGTTGACGTCGACAATCAGAAGAGTCGGGGGGCCTTTGAGGCAGTGAGATCATTGTGGGAGATTCTCCCGAACGTGGCTCGAGAGGGAGAGAGGAGTCCACGGCAGCTGGTGGTTGACTCCGGATTAGCTGGGTTCATCAGTGCGGTAGCTGCGATAGCTACGACGCCGAGGGCCAGGTCCATGTATGTTGCCCTGAGCGAGTACTGGTGGGATACGACCCACACTTTCCACTTCAGATGGGGGGAGGCGACGGTGACTCCCACGGATTTTGCCGCTATCACTGGGTTGCAGACCTATGGCAACACGCTAGTGTGGGTTGACGGTTATACCCCGGAGCAGTTGTCTGAGCTGCTGGGTTTTGATATCACTGATGCCAGGGGCTTAGGCATTCGGTACAGGCCGATGGAGAGGCATCTGCGGACGGGTATTGCAGATTTTTTGGCTGGATCTTTGAGGATGACCGCGGAGCGCCTGGCTCGAGGGTTCATTTGGTTTGCGCTGTCAGCGACTTTGTTCCCGACTTCTGACACATCCTGTCATTTCCCTTTGCTCGGGTCGCTGACAGATCTGGATGCCGTGAGGGGATTCGCATGGGGGGAGGCTGGACTGGCCGAGCTCTATCATTCCCTGGACAGATTCTCATGGGGAGAGGAGAGTTCCTTGAGCTGCTTCACACCTGTCTTGGATGTAAGTTCATGTCTTTTTCTCTTCCTTGCCTCTTTTATGTACTCGTATGTATCTGCTTTGTAGCTGACATAACTTTCCATTTGCTTGGCAGGTCTGGTGCTACGAGGTGTTCAGTCCGCAGGAGTGGGACATTAAGGATGCGTATCGACCCTTGTACCCCGCCCTGCTGGTTTGGCAGAAGAAGGCGAAGAAGTCGGTCTCGTCGAGAGTGGGTACGCGACTGACGTACGAGGAGGTGTCTCAGGCCCTGAGCCGAGAGTTCTCCGAGAGGATCCAGTTGACCTGGTGGGGTAGGTTTGATGCTGTCGCCGTTCAGATTGCTAGCGAGACTACACGGCGGCGGAAGCTCCTGGTGGGACTTCATTGCGACGCTATGTATCTGGGGGAGAGGGTGACTCGTCAGCATAGGTCGGGGTCCCTTCCATTGGTGCCGGTGGATCCTCCTATGCACATGCAGCATCCTCGGGAGATGACGATGGAGGAGTTGGAGGGGTATAGACAGGGCGTGTACTATACCGAGTACGTCATAGCGGGAGCCGACTATGATACTTTCTTGAGGATGAGGCTGAGGAGCCCGCAGGTGCAGCATAGGGAGGGCGAGGTCCCTAGAGGTCCCCGAGATCTTCCGAACCCACGCGCTAGGCTGGCATACGACGGACTGGATGGCTCACGCAGACGACTGGTGATCCCGATTCCAGATGAGCCGAGACCTCGGTATAGGGTGGATCCCAACACCTCGGTGAGCACTTTCTTGATTTTCTGCTTTTGATAGTAGTATTCTGCAAATGTTGCATCTGTACTTTCTGTTCGTCTTCTGATGACCTTCCTGGTTCGCAGGTGTCTGGCCGTACGTACAACGACGCTTTGAGGCTGGTGGACGGGTGGGCCGCCTACGCTAGGAGGCTCGTGGAGTTCATGCGGTGCAGTTCCCGGAGGAGCGTGGATGTCCGTGAGCCGAGGCCGTCTAGGCCGAGAGGTTCGCCTGCTCCCACAGCTGGTGGGGAGGATTTTGCACAGGGATTTGGCCAGTTCGCGGGTGGAACGGCTGGGTTTGGAGCTCCTTCTTCTTCGCACTCGGGGCACGAGAGGGGAGAGTCCTCGGGTTCGCATACGCCGAGGAGGCCTTTTGCATATTCCCGCCTGGAGGAATTTGGCGACTTCTTGTTTGCGACGGACCCGGCAGCGGCGGAGCAGTGCGTCGAGTGCTCGGATGACAAGCAGGACTCGGAGTAGTCCTCCCTTTACTGCCTTTTTTTTATGTATCGTCTGGAACGATTTGATTTGAACTGTATTCGAAAAAAGGCGCCCGTGGGGCGGAACCTGTGTTTCGCACTTCCATTTAGTGATTACCTTCTTTTATTTTCGACTAATAAGCAAGTAGGTTGATCAAAAAATAAATAAAATGAAACATGCATTAAAAATTGAACGGGTCAAAATTTAAGCCTATATGCACTAATATTTAATTAATTTCACTGTTACACAAGCCCGGGGCGGAAGGGATATTGATATTGATTGAATGAAACCAGGGGCAGCACATTGGTTTCATAAAGGTGTGAATAGGGGATTGTTTGGAATTGCTTCCAATTTGGGAGCAGCTGGCTGCAGAGTTGACCGGGTCAACTGCAAGGAGAGTCCGGCCGGAATAGGATTGAATTTCCAGATTCCTTTAAATTGCATTTTCAGCTTTGCAATTTGTAAAGACTACGTCTTTGTTTCAATCATTTGGCTGAATTCCTTTCCAATTCTTAAGGCTTTTCTTCACTTTCTATCATGGCTCCCTTTCCTAAGTTGTCATCTCGGATGCAAGAGCGATACTTGGAAAACTTTCAATCGTGGGTACGGAACCACACGAGGCAGAACAAGGGGTTTTTTGAAGGCTGTTATGGGATGAAATCTGTTTGGGCTTTGAAGGAGCTCATGCCAGATTGGGATCTTTTGAGAGCAGCGTCTCGGTTCTGGGATGTACGGAGGAACGTGTACAGCTTTTCGTACAACGAAATCACTCCTACATTCGAAGATTTCTGGGCCATTCTGGGAGGACCTGAGACGGAACAGCTAGTTCTTCCGTATGCTGGTGGCATGGCCACTGTTGAGAAGCTAGTGTCTTTGCTTGGTATCTCGGCTGGAGAAGCATACGGGATGCTGATACTGAATACCGATTATGTTGACATTAATCGGGTCAAACCCATGGGTAAAGCATGTAAACGGGTTTGGCACCCCCAAAATTAAATGATGATAACTATTTTCGAGACGTGACAAGACTGGGGGCCCACGCGTAATCATCATGGTAATTAACCGTCAGATAACGAAGAGGCGCCGGGGACACGTGTCAAAACCTGTTCGTATTCCATTAGCCGAGGACGAGATGACTTTCTCCTCGTCCTACGCCGAGCTAGAAAGTCGGGGGCCACTGAACAGTATAAACCGAGATACGAACATGGGCTTGCTCGAGCTGGGCCCAAAAGGATTGGGCCATAAACATAATCCAATAATACAAGTGTTATGGCCGAAGAACGTCTTCCTCGTATGCCGAGGAACGTTCACCTCGGCCTTATATCTTCATACTTGGCTCGTCATACGCCGAGATATCAAAAATGACGAGGAAAGAAATGTTCTCACCTCGGCATATTATCAAATGACGAGGAGAGAGAATTGTTTATCCCGGCATATCACTTTGCCGGCCAATCATCAAATGACGAGGAGCCAGAATCATTCACCTCGGCCTAATTGCCAAGGCCGAGATAAAACATTCATGTTCCTCGGCTTTCCGGCTAGCAGATTACACAGTCCTTATCAAACAAGGATTCCACAGTCGTGATCCAATCAGGATTACAATTACCAACACCAATTCAAGTCAAACAATGATTCCTTAATAAGATATAATTCTCTTGGGATTATACCTTATCACTTGACAAGTTCACTTCAACATGGATTCTATTAATCCATCCCTATAAATACATGCCCTATGGCTCATTATTTGGTACGTTACTTTTTACAATACAGAAACTCTGTCAATTTAGTTTCTAATATACAAACCGTGAACTTACTCTCACGCCGGAGGGCCTTTAGCCGGATCCGCCCCGACTTAGTTTACTTGTTTTCTCTTATTTTCAGGCCTTGCAATCACCGGAGCATTCATCGCTTGGATTTGGGCTGATTTGACGATTTTGGCATCATCATAAATGTTTTAACTTTTACATTCTATTTTCTCTAATCTTATACCCACTTGCAATACTTTATTCATTTTTTTGATAAATTCTTAAAAAGTGTAAAATAATACCCTATAACCCTTTTGTGAGACGAGAGAGTAGGTGTTTGGATTCAGAATCCAAGAAGGAGGTTTTATTTCGGGAACTTCAATTTTCATTAGCTTCGAAATACGAATTTTGGTCGGGTAATTGCATTTTACTACTGTCACTGAGTTTATATTTTATACTAGCATTACATTCGTGCGATGTATGGCGAAATTACGACAAAAGTCATATGTATGAATAAAGATATTGAAAGAAATACCACACAAATATTATAACAGATAGAACATATTTAAGTAAAAAGTAGATATACATTACGTTAAAATATTCAGAAAAATAAAATTAAATATTATTATATACTTCTTTGAAAATCATATTCGTAGTACAACTATGGAAAGAAGATTTAACCGTTACTTCTCAAACTGAAAATTCTCGAGTGATTTGAGCAGCAAAAACTAACAGTTGCAACTCCTAGGAATCGCATGGAGTTTTGTGTAAAAGACTAAAAGCGAAACGAAGGAGGGTCATTCAGTAGAAGATGCAAACATAAGGGGGGTTGATTTGGTTTCAGCAGTATAGAGACCTTTTCCCTTTCAATTTGAATTTACAAAATTTTCATTTTATAACATTTAAAATGATATTATTTTAGTACTTATTACATAATAATAGATTAATTTGTTATATTCACAACAATTATCTATTAATTATTTATGATTCTACTTTTTTTTTTATCTCACTATCTATACTCATAATACTTTAAAGTTATACTCTCTCCGTCTCATTTGAAGATTCATTTTTTATTCAAATGAGTGTCTCATTTAAAATTTCACAATTTTTAAAATGGCAAAACTTAATTATTATTATTATTATTATTATTATTATTATTATTATTATTATTATTATTATTATTATTATTATTATTATTATTATTATTATTATTATTATTATATTAGACATACCTCATTTGTCATTTCACATATTTAACTTGTGGGTCCACTTATAAAATATTTACTCACTTATTTAACTCACAATTATATCAAACAAATATAACAAAGTCACAAAATTTTAATATACTATAGGTTAAAACATAGAGACTAATATGTCTTACAAAAAACTCTTATAACTGCATATAGCCATATATTTATGCATTTAATTTAGGACATGAGTTAATATTTGAAAACAGAAGAAAGATAGAGAAGACATTCTAATTTTTTTTAGTAATATTTGCCCTCTCATCTCAAATATATTTTACCTTCCTTACTACAATTTTTCTCTCATTTAACCAAAAAAAAAAAAAAAAAAACAATTTGCGTGAAGAAAGGGGGGTGGGGGCGAACGGATTATGTGGTCAATCACCCCATAATTTCACTGTCCTTTCTCTCTTTCTCTAATTGCTCATTTGAAAAGAAAGAAAATTTAAATTTTTTTGTTTTTGAAAGTTCAAATGAGCTGTGTATTCCACAACCAACCTTTCATTTGCCCACGTCTTTTCCCATCCCCAGAAGTCTTCCATTTTCATCTCAAAAACAATTAAATTAGAAAATAACCTACTCTCTCTTTCTTTATCTCTCTGACTATCCCTCTTCTTCTTTCATCTCCCCCACCCACCACCCACTTCCCCTTCTCTCTGCGCCACCACAACCCCAACCTCGTCGTTGCCTCTTCCCCATTACCGCCCCCGTCCTCCTCCGGCTCCATGCTCTCTTTCTCTTTCATCTTCCTCACACGGCTACACCTCCCCGCCTACCTACCACCAATAACTATCAGTGTCGCCGCATCATCTTACTAGGGCCGTTACGCGAACCGAGTTGCTCGAACTCGACTCGAATGAGCTCGAGTTGAAGCTCGAGCTCGAACAAGAATTTTAGCTCGTGAAATTTTCGAGTCGAACAGGCTCGACTCGTGAGCTCGAAAAAGCTCGTTTCGAACTCGACTCGGTAAACTCGATAAAAGCTCGAATTTTTCATTGTTTGTTATCAGCTCGAACTCGAACTCGACTCGTGAAGCTCGTCAGTAACTTGATTTTTTATTTTATACATTGTTTTTATATACATATATATATAGTTTTTTTTTTGATAAAGAAAACTGTTTTGCACCTTTTTTTAGTTGGGAAAGTTTTTTAAAAAAGTTATATAAAAAAAGTTAGAAAAAAACTAAACAAATTAAAGTATACTCCGTATTAAAGAAAAGAAGGAAGGACAATACCCTTTAATTTTAATACAATTTTTATTTTATTTTTGGATAAAGAAAATCTCTACTACCACTACTACCGCTACCACTACCACCACCACTACAATTACTACTGCCACCACTACTACCACCACTACCATCACCACCACTACCACCACTACCCCTACCACCACTACTACCACTACCACCACTACTACCACCACTACCACCACCACTACTACTACTACCACTACCACCACCACTACTACTACCACTACTACCCTACCACCACTACTATCACCACTACCACCACCACTACTACTACTACCACTACCACCACCACTACTATTTCTACTACCACCACTACTACCACCACTACCACCACCACTACTACCACTACCGCTACTACCACTATCACCACCACTACTACTACTACCACTACTACCACTACCACTACCACTACTACCACCACTACCACCACCACTACTACTACTACCACTACCACCACCACTACTACTACCACTACTACCACTACTACCCTATCACCACTACCACTACCACTATTACTACTACACTACCACCACTAGCACCACCACTACTATTACTACTACCACCACTACTACCACCACTGCCGCCACCACTACCACCACCATTACTACCACCACTACCACCACCACTACTACTACTACCACTACTACCACTACCACCACCACTACCACTGCTATCACCACTACCACCACCACTACTACTACCACTACCACCACTACTACTACCACTACTACCACTATTACCCCTACTATTACTACTACCACCACTACTATCACCACTACCACCACCACCACTACTACTACCACTACCACCACTACCACCACCACTACTATTACTACTACCACCACTACTACCACCACTACCACCACCACTACTACTACTACTACCACTACCACAACCACTACTACCACTACCACCACTACTACCACCACTACCACCACCACTACTACTACTACCACTACTACCACTATCACCACCACTGCCACCGCTACTACCACCACTACTACTACTACCACTACCACCACCACTACTACTATCACTACTATCCCTACTATTACTACTACCACCACTACTACCACCACTACCACTACCACTACTACTACTACCACTGCTACCACCAATACTACAACCACTACTACCACTACTACCACACTACCACCATTACTACCACCACCTAAACCCTGAATCATATATACGGAACTTAAAGTTAAAGAAGGAGAACAAAGATTAGCTATGTGCAACATTTGCAAGAAAACTTTCAAGCTGCACTCGACAAGCTCAACGACTCAATTGGGAAGGCATGTGAAAAAATGCAAAGCTGAGAATGGATTGCTTAGTCAAAAAGTATTACAGTTCACACCTTCAGGTACCGAATCTAATAAGTTGGAGACATTTAAGTATGATCATGCATTGATGAGAAAGACCGTTGCTGAGTTTACATTGATTAATGAGTTGCCATTTTCACTAGTAGATTCATTTATGTTTAACAAGATGATGAGTTCTGATACCCCATTTTGGCAAAAGATTACTGGTCAAATGGTTAAACGGGACTGTATTTCATTTTATGAAATTGAAAAGGCAAAACTTATGGATTTGTTAAGGCTTGTGGATAGGGTATGCATTACTACTGACATGTGGACATCAGACCATCAAAAATTAGGATACATGGTGGTTACTGGACACTGGATTGATTCTTCATGGAGTTTGCATTCACGTGTCTTGAATTTCTACAATATTCCTCCTCCCCATAGTGGTCTTGTTATTAGTGAAGAGCTTTTGATTTGTTTTAGGGAATGGGGCATTCAAGATAAGATCGGAAGTATCACAGTTGATAATGCCAAGAACAACGATGTTGCATTGACATTTATCAAGGATAATTTCAATTTTAGAAAGAAGTTATCCCTAGTGCAAAATGGACTTAAATCGATTCATCACACTATTCTTTGTGTAAGAGACGGTGTTAAATATATTACTCAAACGGAGGGGAGACTAATAAAGTTTGCAGCTATTTCGAAAGAGTTGAACTTGAGTGGGAAAAAGTTGGTTTTGGACAATAATACACGTTGGAACTCCACTTTCAAGATGTTAGCAACTGCGATTGAGTTCAAGGGTGTGTTTCCACAATATTGAAATAGGGAAGGGGCTTTGATTATGTTCCTAGCGATGATGAATGGGGAAAAGTTCAAGATGTGTGTGACTTCTTGGAAGTTTTTAACATCATAACAAATATTCTTTCAGGAACTTCATACCCTACTGCCAACTTACTTCTCTCGGAGGTTTGGAGGATAAAAGAAGTGATTAATGAGAAGTTGAAGAGTCTTGATGATGACATTAAACTTATGGCTGAAAAGATGAACAAAAAGTTTGATAAGTATTGGGGTGGAAGTAATCTGACGATGTCTCTTGCTTCTGTTTTAGATCCTAGGTTCAAGTTCAAGCTTATTGACTATTGTTTTCCAGTTATGTATACAGAGGTTGGAGTAGCAAATAAGAAAATTGATGAGGTTCAGAGTACCCTGCGAGAATTATTTGCTGAGTATGTTTCAAATTAAAAAGAGAGGGCATCTCAAGTTGTTACATCTTCTAGTTCTAATAGCAGTCATTCAAATGAAGCAACAAACCAGGGTCAAAGTGCTGCGTCTGGGATGTTCAAGTTTCGTTTGCACATGTCACAAATAAATGCGGAGCCGGGGGAATCTGAGTTGGATACTTATTTGAAAGAAAGGGTTGTAAATGATGTTCCTGGACAAGCGTTTGATGCTTTGGAGTGGTGGAAAGCTAATAGCTTTGAATACAAAGTTTTGTCTCAGCTTGCTTCTAACATTTTGTCTACTCCTATCACCACAGTCGCCTCGGAGTCTACTTTTAGTGCAGGAAGTAGGGTTATTGACCCGTATCGTGCTTCGTTGAAACCTGAAACAGTTCAAGTTCTATTATGTGGAGCTGATTGGGCAAGAGAGGCTAATGGACTAAAGAAAAAATAAGTAAAAAGTGATGTGAGTGTATAGATATAGTAATATATCATATGTTTCTTTTACAAGTAAAAACCTGACTGACATTTTTATTATCAATTTAATGTGTTAATTGTTATGTCATGTGTTTCTTTTACAGGACAAAATTAAGGAGCAGGTATTTCAGTTCCCCAATGACCCTACGCCATAGCTATGGGAGTATCAAGTATGGGACAATGGAAAATGTTTTGAAACAATGTTTTGTTATTTTGAATACTCAGTTAGTCAGTTTGTTTATGTCTCAGTTTGTTATTTTGAATACTCAGTTAGTCAGCTTGATTATGTCTCAGTTTGAAACAATGGGTTTGTTATTTTGATTGTATGAAAATGTATGTGGCATTTTCTTTTGAAACAATGTTTGTTATTTGGAAAGTATTAAATTAGACTTCAGAGGTTTTTTTTTCAGTTTGAATATGTCTCAGTTTGATTATGTCTCAGTTTGGCATTTTCTTTTGAAACAATGTGTGCATAATGGAAAACATGACTTGAAATTATACTTCAGAAAGCTGGGATGAACTTCAGAAAGTTGTGATGAACTTCAGAAAGCTGGGACTTGGCATTTTCTTTTGAAACAAAAATTTGCAGAGAAGAGCCCACTCAGTGGGCACATTCAGTTTGCATGATCATACTTCAGAAAGCTTGGATGAACTTCGGATTATACCAAACATTGCTGCCTGTGATGAACTTCAGAAAGCTGGGACTTGTAAGGTTGCCATGACTTGGAATTCGACATGTTTTTGTTCTGGTTGTGATGAACTTTTATCTTGTAAGGTTACAGCTGTTTGATTATGTCTCATTTTGAGCTGGAAATTTGAATCCTAGTGTGTCATGTTTTGCCCTTCTTGTTATTATAGAATGAACTCACAGATTGAAGCCAATTTCACTTCCTAAGATTAGAATGAACTGTATCACTGTTGTTACATTATAGAATGAACTGTACACTTTTACGATCCTTTATCAATCAGTATTCAGGAATGAATTCTGAACGGAATAAAATGTGATGGGTTCAGCCCACTCCTTCAACATCAATTTATGGGCCCCACAAAGCCCTCTATGCAGACCAAGCCAAGTCTATTAAACTAGATATAAACCTAAGTCTGACAAGTCAAAGATTCCTTTACCCAGCGGTCAAAGACATCTTTATCCAACATGCCAAAGGGGGGATGCTTGCTTTTATCCGGCAGATCAAAGTTTTCTACTCACTGGACAAAGGCATTGGACAGTGTACCCACAAACTTCCCTCTCATATAAATAAGGCTGAGCAACATCCAAGGAAGTCTCAGGTTCTACACACTCTCTCTCTCCTTAAAATTACATTTGTCTTCCCTTCCGATTTATCTCTGCATACATGAGCTTATTCTCACGCCGGAGGGTTTGCGCGGGGACAACCCCCGCGCCCCTAACGGTGTCTGTTTTGCAGATAGTCCGTCCGTTCGTCCAGGATCCAACACCGCATTCCCGAAGACTGATTGGGTACCCCCGGTTCTGCCCATTTTTTGCGTCATCAGTTTGGTTCCATTGCCGGGAATCGAAATCATGGCGGACGGCGGACTTGACAATGGAAGAATTCATGTGCCACGGCAAAACCCCATCAGATATAGATCTGAAAGCGGAAGAACCCGAATCATTAACAGTGTTCTCGGTTCCAGAAAGCCCATCAAAATCCATTGTAGAGATAAGGAGCGGATTTCCATGGACTACGAGCTCTCAAAACAGGAAAACATTGCTATTTCTTCACAGTTGGAGCAATGCCAGATTGAGCGGATGAAGTTACAAAATGAATACTCGGAATCTTTGGCTGCCACAAAAGATTATCAACTCCAGGTACAGAGACTAGAGGAAAGGATTACTAAACAGGCGCTTGAATTCTCAGAACCCTTGGACTTGATCAATGAGCTTGAAAGCCAGGTTAAGAGCCTGGAGAGAGAACTAGAGAAGCAGGGGCAGCATTTTGAAGATGAACTTGAAGCCCTGACAATTGGCAAAGCTGAGCAGGACGAGCAATTCGCCTAGTCACAAATCAAATGACGATCAAACTTTAATGGGTCGAGAAAAATCGGAGTTCAAACAACGGTCACTATTCAGACGGCGACCTCTTGAAAAGTTCTGGGTCGTCGATTCCATTCAACAAGAGCAACGACGAGCACAGTTAACATCAAGCTCGAAGCACTTGAGCAACTCTCAGCCAGCTCGTCGTTTCTCTCTGGCGACGATGGAACCCAAGTTTGACAGTCAAACGACGACAATCTCGCTCTGGACAACGACGCATATAAAAAAAAAAAAAAAAATCCCTTCAAGACGACCATTACCAAATTCGAGTCAAACGACGACGACCTCACTCGTCTAGACAACGACGACCTCACCAATCGACGGACAGCAGAAGGTCGTCGACAACCCAGGCATCAGTGTTGCTGTCGACGATGGAGTCCAGATTCGACGAACCTACCTGTACCATCTCCTCGTCGGTGCCTAGCTCCGGCCGCCAAAGCCCTGCCGCCGATCTCCCACAAGCAACCTTCTCCGGCTAACTACGAGCAGTCAGCAGGCGAATATTGACGAACAGCGACCGAGCTCGACAACATAAGGCGACGCCCATTTGCTTCATCAACCCCTATCAGCTCTTATGAGAGGTTTTGAAGTTAGTTTTTCCCCTTGGTGTTCTGCTGGAAGAAGGATTTAAAATGGCCTTTGGGAATTAAAAATTGGAAGATAAAGGATTTAAAATTGGCCTTTGGGAATAAAAAATTGGATGAAGAGAATTAAAAAGTGGGCGGAGACCGAGGTTGTACGTGGGGGAGTAAAAGAAAGATATCAAAGTGGTGGGGCTCATTGCTAATTGGACCACTAAAATACTTCTTCGTTTAATTGCTGTTAGCTCAAAATATTTCAAGAAATTACAACTCATCCAATATTGATCCACCCAATTGACTACCTCAGTCTATCTATGATTCAAGTATTTTCTTTGCTGCCTTTTGCTTAGAACTGGGGCCACTGTTCTTTTCATCTTGATTCAACACACGGGGTCACTCAATTTGACTCCAGTCTAATCTAAATGAACAACCTACAACAATTTAGTGGAAGATTCGCTCTCCGATTCGAAACCTGAGTACAAGCCGGGCATCTTACCCGCATTAAAAGCCGAGCAACCCCGCTCGCATACATAAGCCGGGCACCCTACCCGCATACTCGGATCGAACCTCGACATTAGTCAGGTCGTCACGAAACCTCGGATCGAACCTCGACAATAGTCAGGTCGTCACGAAACCTCGGATCGAACCTCGACATTAGTCAGGTCGTCACGAAACCTCGGATCGAACCTCGACAATGGTCAGGTCGTCATGAAACCTCGGATCGAACCTCGACATTAGTCAGGTCGTCACGAAACCTCGGATCGAACCTCGACAATGGTCAGGTCGTCACGAAACCTCGGATCGAACCTCGACATTAGTCAGGTCGTCACGAAACCTCGGATCGAACCTCGACATTAGTCAGGTCGTCACGAAACCTCGGATCGAACCTCGACAATTGTCAGGTCGTCACGAACTACATTCACTTTGATCAAGTATAATGATCGACGAGGGTCGTCACTCGTCAACTTAGGATGAGGGTCGTCTTTACAGAACGAGCACATCCAAGTATGACATGGCACCTTGCTCGTCACTCGTCAACTTAGGAGTTGGGTCATCCACAGAACGAGCCCATCCAAGTATGACAACACTTGACCGACAAAGGTCGTCACTCGTCAACTTAGGAGTTGGGTCGTCCACAGAACGAGCCCATCCAAGTATGACAACACTTGACCGACAAAGGTCGTCACTCGTCAACTTAGGAGTTGGGTCGTCCACAGAACGAGCCCATCCAAGTAAGACAACACTTGACCGACAAAGGTCGTCACTCGTCAACTTAGGAGTTGGGTCGTCCACAGAACGAGCCCATCCAAGTATGACAACACTTGACCGACAAAGGTCGTCACTCGTCAACTTAGGAGTTGGGTCGTCCACAGAACGAGCCCATCCAAGTATGACAACACTTGACCGACAAAGGTCGTCACTCGTCAACTTAGGAGTTGGGTCGTCACGTAAACGAGCCCATCCAAGTATGACAACACATGACCGACAAAGGTCGTCACTCGTCAACTTAGGAGTTGGGTCGTCCACAGAACGAGCCCATCCAAGTATGACAACACATGACCGACAAAGGTCGTCACTCGTCAACTTAGGAGTTGGGTCGTCCACAGAACGAGCCCATCCAAGTATGACAACACTTGACCGACAAAGGTCGTCACTCGTCAACTTAGGAGTTGGGTCGTCCGCAGAACGAGCCCATCCAAGTATGACAACACTTGACCGACAAAGGTCGTCACTCGTCAACTTAGGAGTTGGGTCGTCCACAGAACGAGCCCATCCAAGTATGACAACACAGAGTTGGGTCGTCCACAGAACGAGCCCATCCAAGTATGACAACACTTGACCGACAAAGGTCGTCACTCGTCAACTTAGGAGTTGGGTCGTCCACAGAACGAGCCCATCCAAGTATGACAACACATGACCGACAAAGGTCGTCACTCGTCAACTTAGGAGTTGGGTCGTCTATACAGGACGAGCCCATCCAAGTATGACATAACAGGACCAGCTCAAGCTCGTCGCATTGCAGCTCATCATTTAGCCGCACGTCACATAACTTTCTGCCCGTCAAGACGAACTAGAAAGTTGGGGGCCTCTGAACGGAATAAAATGTGATGGGTTCAGCCCACTCCTTCAACATCAATTTATGGGCCCCACAAAGCCCTCTATGCAGACCAAGCCAAGTCTATTAAACTAGATATAAACCTAAGTCTGACAAGTCAAAGATTCCTTTACCCAGCGGTCAAAGACATCTTTATCCAACATGCCAAAGGGGGGATGCTTGCTTTTATCCGGCAGACCAAAGTTTTCTACTCACTGGACAAAGGCATTGGACAGTGTACCCACAAACTCCCCTCTCATATAAATAAAGGGCTGAGCAACATCCAAGGAAGTCTCAGGTTCTACACACTCTCTCTCTCCTTAAAATTACATTTGTCTTCCCTTCCGATTTATCTCTGCATACATGAGCTTATTCTCACGCCGGAGGGTTTGCGCGGGGACAACCCCCGCGCCCCTAACGGTGTCTGTTTTGCAGATAGTCCGTCCGTTCGTCCAGGATCCAACACCGCATTCCCGAAGACTGATTGGGTACCCCCGGTTCTGCCCATTTTTTGCGTCATCAAATTCAATGGTAAGAGATTTGGAACTTGAAATTTACTCCTCTGTTACACGTTTATGGTGTAACAGAGGAGTAAATTGTTGTTACAGCTGCGTAGCCTACGTAAGTTGTGCGATTAGTCTGTGCCCTTGAATTTTACCTAACAGCAACATGCAACTCAATCAAAAATTTGCATTGAAACACTTACAAAAATTTGCAGTCTGAAGAAATGAAGTTTCAAGTAACCAATTGCTTTATGTTTTCGATTTCCAGTCCCAAGGCTTTCAAGTTTCAATCAAGAAAACACTTACAAAAATTTGCATGTATAATGTATTAAATAAGATATCTTCATTTGATACTTACAAAAATTTGCAGAAAATCTTGCCCACTCAGTGGGAACATTCAGTTTGCATGTATAATGTATTAAATAAGATATCTTCATTTGAATTGTCATGATATTTTTTTAAGAGTTATCTGCGGACCAGACCATACTCTAACAATTCAAGGCAAGCCCACTTTAACAATTCAAGGCCCAGAAAAAAAGGCCCAAAACTCGAGTTTGACTCGCTCGAACTCGATTTCGATAACATCTCGAACTCGAAATAAACTCGTTAAGCTCGAAAATTTGTTTCCAAAAAAGACCAAACTCGAACTCGACTTGTTTAAGCTCGAAATCGAGATCGACTCGAGAAGCTCGCGAGTAACTCGTGAACAACTCGAACTCGATCGAGCTCGAGTTCGAACCACCGATTGAACTCGAACTCGAACTCGACAAAAACTTGAACTCGATAACTAAAAAATGAGCTCGAGCTCGAACACATAAAACTCGTTCGAACTCGTCTCGTTTACAGCCCTAATTTCTTACTCTATGCCTCTCTCTGTTTCTTCTTCATCTTTTAATCTAGTCCGCCCCACCCATCCTACCCATTCGCGCCGACACACCACAACCATCCACAACATTGTTCGTCCCGTCATCTTCAAACCCTACCCTCTCTCCCTCGCTCTCTCTTCACGCCTCTCTCTCCGTTTCTTCATCAGCTTCAAAAGTAATGTCTCCCACCTCTAAAACAGTTAAAACATTACCCGAAAAAAATAGAAAATGACGAATTAGAAAGAAATAGGAAAAATCAGATCTGCAAGAAATCAAGCAAGGGAAAGAGACATCCGCCATGGCTGCAACTGTAGGTTGCATAGAGAGAGAGAGTCTCTCATGCCTTCCTGGTTGCCTCGCCGGTTATAAATCACTGCTCAAATTGCATTTTTGTTAGCTACGTTTTATTTGTGCGTGTGTGTGTGAGGGAAGAGGCCAGAAGAAAAGGAAAGACAAAGTAATTGAATTCAAATTTTTCTTGTATTTGCGTGCACTTTCCTCTTGCCCAATAACAATTTGAGTAGTGTTAGATTTATTAAGGAAAATAAGACAAATGGACTACATGCAAAGTGGACAGATGTTTGGAATTTTTTTTTCCATTTCATGAATTATGCATTTTTGAAAACACCCTTAACGATGAGCTGAATGAGACTGTTACGAAAATGCCCTTGTTTTTGTGAAAATTTACAACTATCTTCCTTTTATATATTTATAGATAAGGAGTTGCAATATAAAATTAAGTTTTATATTTTGCAATTTAGTATACTATATTCACATTTTGCATAACAATTTTGTTTTGGATTTGTTAATTTAAGTGAATGAAATCCACTGGGCGTGCAAAAAAATGAAATTTTTAGAGGGCGGATTTTTTTTTTTTTCAAGTAAATGTGCTAAGCACGTGATTAATCCAAAAGTTTTTGTTAGATATTAGGGCTGAAATTAAAATCTAAACTACAAGCATTAAAAAAAATTGCAAAATGAAAGGGTTATAATTAATAATTAATAATTAAAAAAAAACTAATCAAAGGTGAGATTTACTTGAAATTTTAAAAATGTATCATATACCCGAAAAGTTCCTCTGCATTTAGTATCATTCATGTTTTATTATTTCTATAAATTAATGTATCATATATGAGTATAATATTGAATAACCAAATATAATAGTGCATGAATGGGGCAGTGCGTGGCGGCTGGCGGCGATGGTGGTGGGGCAGTTTTGATAATGTTGTATTATAATCTTATATTATTATATGATTACTTATCTATCACTGTATAAAAACTCCCCGATCATTTCAATCTAATGAAAAGCTTGAGAAAATTTGATTTGTCCCAAAATATAAACTTTTGGGATTCTTCTCGTAGAGCCCTTCATGCCAAATTTAATTCCGTTTAGAACGCAAAATTTTGAAAATTTCAAAGACACCTCTCGCTTTCACAAAGACTGAACTATCCTCTCGGCAGCCCGCCACACCATGCCCGCCCAACCCGCTTTCCTGGTTCGGACCGCCCATTTTTTTTAATCCCTAACAAATTAAAAGAAAAACTAATCCATTAAAATAGCATAAGTTGAACATGAGACCATTACACATGAAAGCGTTAACCACTTAGCTAATACAATATACATTCTTAGTTTTACAATATCTAATATTAGTTCAAACAAGATGGAAAAAAATGAAAAATGAGATTTCACAGTCAATTAATGAAATTTCACAATTAATTAAATTCTAAAATATTCACACACAAAATCAAACTTCAGAAATTTAAGAAAATAATTAAAAAATATATAAAAAGGCATAAATTTTTTATTAAATATTTGATAAAATTTTTAATAAATGTCACTTGTTAAGTCACTTATTTACATATATTCATGCCACGCATTGATCTGATAATTTACACATTTTAACTCTTATAGTTGAAGTATAAGATCAATTCGCCTATTATAGTTCAATTCTTATAAGACATTTTTATTTTACAACCAAAAAATAATTTACGAATAACAAATATTTTAGCTGAAATATAAGACCATTTTTTCTCTTATAGTTCAATTATAAGACATCCACAAAAAAAAATAATCAAAGATTTCAATTATAGCAATGGATTGATTTGATATTTTACACATTACAACTCTTACAGTTGAAGTATAAGATCAATTTGCCACTAATAGTTCAAATATATGATATTTTTTTATCAAAAAAATTAAATATTCCAATAATAGACATGGAATAATCTGATAAATTTTCACATTATTACACTCTAGTTAAGTCACTTATCTACATAAATGCCACAAATTAAAGTCACTCACTTACAAAATTGTCATCTAACTCTTGGTGCAACTCTTATAGTTGAAGTATAAGACCAATTTACATATTATAATTCAACAATGTCAACATCAAGGTTGAAATTGAAATGTCAAAAAATAAATAAAAATCAAGTTTACCATCATCATCATTCTTTGCCCACATTGAACAATTTCCATTGTTAACATGCTCACCTTGAGTGTCACTACCTCCATAACAAGATCTAATGAGTTGTATAATTCCCCACCTTTTCGTTCCAACTGTTATTCCTTGGTTTGTTGTCATTCATTGCGGCCCATACAATTTCTTCTTCATCTGGCTTCGAAATGCAAATATATTGCAATTTCCATCATTGCATTTGAAGTAAAGGATAAAGTGGGTTTCCGCCATTGAAACCCCAACAATCTATCCAAATCTTCTTCTCCACGGATCTGAAGAGAAGACGCCGAAAAAGAAGAAGATGGAATAATAGAGGCGTTGTAGGTCAGAAAAAATGATGACATCGAATTTGGAGATCGGTTGTCAAATTTTGGCAGAATGGAGTGCGAGGAGGAGTAGGGGGAGGTGATAGTTTAGCGAGAAATGAGAAAGAAGACTGCAGGGATTTTCGGCGCCGGAGAAGTTGATGGTCGAGAAGAAAAGGGGTAATGGGGTTAAGGTTTGGAGAGAGAGAGAGATTTACTTTAAAGATAGAGAGAGATACGTGATAAAATTAAGTTTAGGGGATAGATGAGAAGGTGGGTCCAATTAATTACAATTTCTGTGAACTTTTTACTTGAAATTTACAAAATGCCTTTTATCAAAATTGAATAAAATCTGAAAATGAGAGAACTTGAGAGATTTTCCCAAAATTCTGCCTATAATATATGTTTTTAAATATTAGCGTCCATAATTGATATTTTACCAATTGTTTTTCACTATTATATATTATATATGCTTGCAAAAATAAAATTTTAACAATGGATAACATGAGGTATAATAATAATAGATAATACATAATACATAGTTATGATATTTGTTATAATATTTAATAAAAAATAATCACTTAATCCCCTTAATTAAAATTGTATGTTTATTTTAAAATGGAAAGGGCATAAATTTATTTCCCACCTTGATGCTACCAAAGTCAAACTGGTTGCGCACGAACTGAGTTGAATAGAAAAAGGGATACTCCGACTGTCCTCTTTGAATGGTCACCTACACACATGCACAAACGTCAACTAGGCTGAGGGTGTTTCTGGCGTTATCCATTCGACGCGAGAGTAAGTTGACTGATCTTTAACAAGCAAATAACAATGGAGTTTTAGAGAGAGAAAGCTTAGAGGGTGTACGAGAGACTTACCAATAATATTTGCACAATGATTTATATACTCTCATGCACCACGTGCCTTGCGCACATGTGGACACTCACAATCATCCACAAAAGGTGCCGATCACCCCAAATTAGTGGAGATGACTGCTCATATTTGCGGTTTATGCATTGTTCAACTCCGTCCAAATCACCTCATATTGACGGTTATGGTGAAGTTCGGAGTGGGACAGGTCTAATAATTATTCAACGTCATCCCTAAGTAAGTCGTCAAAGCGACAATTAAAGGAAAGGCGGCATAATTCTCATATTGCTTCCAATGCTATCCTCCACTCGGTCCGACATTCCCTACTTTGTTGACTTTGTATCCTTATGTGCCACTAATAACCAAGGAGTACTTCTCGTTTAGCCTTACTCTCACGCACCGGTATAAGCATATCGCTTCATTACATATGTCGCTCATTATTTTGGACCTACTTTAATACACATATTATACGTATTTGGCCCAGTTGTTCCATTTCGCCATGTTGAATTTAATTTACTGTTTCAGACCAAAATTCATTTTTTACAATCGCATCGGGCCCAATTAATTTTAACTAAAAAAATCCTTAAATTTGGGTAACCAAATTTTAACAAAAAAATAAAAAATTCAGCCATAATTGCAAAAATAGGGTTTGTTTTTGCCTCCGCGACACAGTCCATATTTGATCCGAGCTCTTTTCTCAGTCTAAAAGAAGGCGACAAAGATACGTAATTATATACGTATAGTGAGAGAAAGAAGAGGAAGAGAGAGAAAGTGAACTTCTTGTTCTCCAAGTTGAGATTCTCGCGGGGGAAGAAAGAGAATGTTCATAATTATCACACATTAGTGGAAGAAACCTACTCGATTCCTGCTAAAGCTATGACCCTCCCTCTCGCGAAGCTCACGTTCTTAATCGGCGCTGGTACGTTTGTTTGATCGGTTGGTGTTTTCTTAAATGCGATTGATTAAAAGTGTTGTTGGTTTTTGAATACGTGATTGTTTCTTCTGTTGTGCTGACACTCACTAAATCAAATTTTAGGGTTTGAATATACCCTTGATTTTGCTGCTTAGTGTTGAGTTATGCGAAATTAATCTGGGTTAGTGACAACCTAGAATTTCAGTAGGTTCATTATTGCCTCAGAAATTGGTTCTGTTGAGGATTGCTGTTGGGAATTTGCTTATTTGACAATGGCAAGGTGGAAACTGTTGGACTTTTATGTTAGTTAAGTTTCTATAGGGTTTTAAGGGGGTTTAAGAGGTGAAAGCAGTTGCTAAGGAGAAGAAAATGAAAGAATTAAACAAGTTAATGAGGTCGTGAACTAGCTGTTACTAAAAGGGTTATGGGTCGGGGTTTTATAGAATTTTTTTCTGGAGCATATGTGGCATAAGTCTGATTGCTATGTACTTGGCTCGTTGCAATTTAAGCGTTTGGTTTGATGGTAATGGTTTTGCTTTATATGATTTACAGATAAGGCAAGAGTGGTTGTTTATATCTGCTTTATACTGGAAGTGTCTGAAATCCGAAGTGTGGGCTACACAGTAAACTTTATATTTGTCTACTTAAAAAATTGATGTGTTCCTTAAACAGTCTTATCAAACAGCTATTTACCAGAGCTTGCACTCGTGTGAAATTATCCAATCATTTACCTACGTGATATGATTAAGCAATTAGCTTAACATCCGCTGTCCACAATATCAGCATGTCCATGAAGTTATTATTTTACATTATGTTCCTTCAATGGTTTTTGTTATTCGTTATGAATTCTCTACAGAAGAACCAAACGTTTCTCAATTCTTGATGCCAGTCTCCCGCAGTCTGTATATAAGGTATTCTTGTGTGATCACCCGCCATACGTTGACAGAATATTGCGGTTGAAATCAAACTTGACACACACTTTAAAATCTAGTTTCTGCCCCCCTTTTTTTTTCAGGTACAAATTACAACCATCTTCAGTGTGGCATTTCATAAACACAATCCAGTTCATGCTGTTTTTGATGTCTGTTAAGCATTCCACACTTGTAAAGTAGCATGGCCTCAATCCAAACTCCAAATAATCTGGCCAGCATACCAAATTTTTGTGCAACCCGTCTTAAATGTCTGAGAGCATATAGGAACATAGGCTCCGGTCATGTATTTCCCCTCGCTTCATCATGTATCACTCCTTAAACCAACCTTTATTTGGATGGCCCCCTATATCCAGCAACATTTCTTTGCCTTGATCGTCCACTCTATCGTGTTACATTTAGTCTCTTTTTCTGAATAAGATAAGATATTTGTTCAAGTTTGGTTCCTCGTACTTTCGCTATTATTTTTTGAGAGGGCATAATTGAACACTTTGAGGGTTTAATACAATAAAATGGTTTATATGACACATGATGTATAAGTTAGCCTAGTATGAGAATTTATATGCCGGATTACATACAGTTAATCTCTTATAGCTTTAAAATGAAATATGCTATCTTTTGGCGCTTCCAATCCAAGTTTTTGACTTGGAATTTAAAGACTATTAAAATTTCATGGAATACATTTTGTTAGTTTCTTATTTGTTATTACGTTACTGTATTTGAGATCTTAAAGACACAGATCTTTGTCCCTGTCTTGTGCTCTCAATAGGTCATTCAAACCCAATGTTTAAATGCCCCTCCCGTGGGTCTCCTACAGAACGGCTCAAAGTTCCAACAGCCCGATTCACGTTTTACATATGGGACCGTCCAATCTTCAGCCTTGAATATGGTTGATATAAGTCTCATTGTATTAATTTATCATATAAGTTTAGAATGATACTTGTATTGCAATTAGGATGGCTGTTCCTACTTGTTGCCATTTGCCT